>LQRL01015861.1:0-10727 GCA_001703475.1 Hydroides elegans | reverse complement strand
AGATATATGTGACAAAAAAAAAAAAAAAAACTAATATGCAAACGAAATTTTAAGAAGCCATATGACTATCTACTTCTCATAGAAGGTACTCTGGTTTATGTGGAACTTTAAATGGAAATCTGCCCTCTCTCATTGCTCCAGAGAACAATAGACCTCCATATGGCCATTGGATTGTTGAAGGGGGTTGTGCAGAATGCCGCAAAATGTATCAAGGGGCCAGCAGTGATTTGCCATGAATGACCATTGAGAATTTTTGATTGACAGCCGATGGGTTTTTTATTGACTTCGGGATCAACAGTTGAAGAAACAAGTGAACATACGGAGAAACAATAAAAAGTGATAAATAAAAATTAATAGATATTTAAGCTAAAATAGCTAAACATGTGTATACATATGGAATTAAAAGACAAAATAATGAATTAAAATTAATAATTTTATAAACTAAAAATATATGAAAAAGGTGGACATGTGGAAATAAGACAAAGTGATAAATGGAAAATGAATAGTTCTACAAACTAAAAATAGATCCAATAAACGGCGTGGGAAGCCGGATGAGTAGTATTGATTGAAGATGGTTTTTATATTTGTGTGAAAGTGATTAATAGTTAATTATAAGTTAATAATTCTGTCAATATTGAACTTCAACATAGTGTGGGGGCAAAGTAAAACATTGAAAACACAGCCATAAAATTGGATACATTTACCCGTTAATTTTATTACAAGGCATTGATTATTTTCTTGTTTTAATACCTCCGATAAGAGAAATGTACTAATTTGTACGATGCCATAAATATGGTCATAAATAAGGCTTGATTTTTTGCAGCTGGAATATATATGAAAAGTAAATCCTCTTGGATTAATGTTATCTTTAACTGATCACTTAAACATGAAAAAATGGATTTAAGATAAAAATGAGTTATGGGACATGATCACCTCATATTTTACATGTATTATTGATGATAAGAGAGGATATTTAACAAATAGATCATGTTATAATGTACAATAAATATGTTTACTTAAGTAATAATTACTTTGAACGTTTGATAGGCTCTTAATAAGAAAAATGATTATATGCCTTACACTCAATGCTTTGACACATCAGAAAAACACTTTCAATTGAAGTTCGTAGGTTGCAAATACAATCTCATTTATTATTATTGATAATAATAATAATGAAACTTTTCAAGCGTTCACCTGTTTCCCTCATTAATCACGGGATAGGATTATGACAAGTTAAAAAAAATATATTCAATCTTAAAATAAACAATTTGTATTTTTGAATTTGGCGTATCGTTGTGATCAATGAAATCCATGCAACGGATTATATTTTTTATCTGAGATAAGAGAAAAGTTATAACTTATGAATTGAACAATGCTGCTGGATAGAAAAGTTGAGGTGAGTTCATAACGTATCTGTAGTTTCATTTTTTTTTGGCGCTAATATAAATGAAGTTGAATTGCACTCACAGTTATAGCTATTTAGGCATTTTGCATTTGTATTAATTAATATTTTAGAAATCAAACAATATGTTATTTTGAGTTACCAAACGGAATTTGAGAGATAGGTTGGATATCGGGCCTCATTGATTGCTGCAACCACTCAGATTCCCTCCGATAGAATTCTATCGTTCTAATTTTAATGATTAAATATTAGCTTGTTGTAACGAATCCAATTCAATGTGTAGTACGACCGATCCTATGACCATATGTGTAGTATTAATTATGTATAACTAATTTCGCTATTGTGAACTAAGAAATGAGGATGGAGACTGCCAGCTATTCGAAAATTACTTGAACATAATGCGTTGCCATGGTTGCTTAACTTTCAATCACAGAAACGTTTGCATAATGAAAATATAGTACAAAACTATCTTAGAAATTGATAATTTCAAAACTATTTCCTGGCCATGTGACATGTCTCGCAACATCACATTTTCTTGTCAATGTCTTGTGTTGGTCTTAAGTCTATAAAGAGGCACTGTATTTTGTTGTTAAAGGAGATAAATGTTTAATCGGCGCTTGAATAGTTTTGCCTCGTGGTCGGATTTTACTCAAACTGTCCGCGTCACGGCGAATTCTTTTACTCGTTGCAAAAAAATAAAGGTCATGTTTAGGGAACATAACGGGTATTGTTCATTGCGTGAATCCCTATTTGTTTCTCGCAAATTGAATTGAGAGAGGGGCACTTAAGCAGGACAAACAAATCTGTGGTTTGTTTGTGAACATTGATCCTGTAATGGGTCAGTTATCAACAGCTCGTCTGTTGAACGTCTTTTGTTCCCCGACCATTTTCATTCTTGTCTTCCAATAATCTCATCGAACGGGGGCTCTCAGAATGGGAGTGTAGGTATGAGGGTATGAGATCGCTTTTGAAAGTCTCTAAACTGTTTGCTCAGACATTATTAAAACGTTTACATCATAGCCTATTTGGTCAAGAGTCTTTGAGTAACTCTCGATCTGTCGTATTTACTGTGCTTGTAAGTCTTACGAATTTAAAGGTGACTCGAGGGGCTTCGGAAAGTTCTTTTACTCAGCAAGTGAATTAGAGTCCCTTGTTAACTGTCACATATTTTGACTTACCTTATTGTGTTATGTAATGACACGTATTCTTTTATTATTATATAATATTGAAACCATTCAAATGTTCATTATAAACATATATTTCTTATAAGATTGATTTAACTTTTGAAGGGAGTATGGCGTTTCTTGGAAAAATGTTCGAAGGAGGAGTAGAATTCTAATCAAAGGGCATTTGAAAGAATAATTAAAAGAAAATTCGTTAAGTATCGACAATACTGTGAAAAAATGTCATTTTTCTTTTCGTCCTAGAAACATCTCCAGTTTATGTAAATTGTATAAAATATACACGCAACATTGTTTAAGTGAATGAGAAATATGCGAACTAGGTGAACGTTTCGTGGGATTACTGCTTTGTTTACACTACTAGATCCTACTGTTCAATTCCCCTATTTGTGGTCTTTTAAATCCAATGAAATACTAAAATAATAAAGTAAATTGTCTTACAATTTATTAAAAAAATATTGTTTTATCATCAAAATAATTGTATGGGTAATCCTAAGATTATCTTACTTTTGTGTTTTGACATAACACGTACAATGCATATAATAAAAACTATAAAGCTCCATACTATAGAGCTCAATTTTGTGATTGGTAATCGAGAAATGACATTTTATATAATCAAACTCAAATAACTATGCCTAACCATATTTGTTATATATTTTTTTCCGAAAAAGGGTCGACATGCTAAATTTTACTTCACTTCCTATGTTTAGGAATGGATAACCAGAAAGCTTAATGTGACTCTTTTTTGTCTTTAAAACATGTTCAGAAATTCTAGCTAATTATCAGATTTCTTTTCGTTTACGAAAAAAAAATCAGATAAAATTTTCGTTCGATTTTAGACAGCACACTTTTGTGCGTACCATAACTTACTCTTCAAAACCACTAAGCATGGTTAAAATCGTATCAACGTATTATTGGCGATGTAAAGTTTATTATTGTCTGGTTTTTAGTATGATATGTAGCATAGCTTTTAAAATAGTTGATGTTTACTAAATTCTATGGGGTTCAAAATGTGAGGGTTCATATTGAAATATCTGCAAACACTGTGCGCATAGCTGCTGTCAATCAACCACACTGACCCCGTGACCCCATAGAGTAGCTGCCACATATTCATAGCAAATGCGAGTGGCTAACAGGAAGCTCAAGCTGCTATTGGTCGATGTTGCAAGTAATGTCACTATTCACTAACGTGAGGCGTATTGTCCTGGCTATTATTTAGAAAAAAATGTGCTGCAATAATTGCTAAGTTTGAGCCCTGCTGTTTATAAACCTAACAAATTAAACATTGAGTATCATTGCTCGAATTTCGATAACAAAGGGCCTTTCTGAAAATGGGGAATAAGAGAAAAAATATTTGTGTTTGAATTGTTGATGAACTGTTATATATTCTTGCAATTGAACTCTCACTATCTAATCGAACAAAATGCAACAATTGCATTAAATGTAACATTTTCAATGAAGCATTTTAAAAGTTCCATTATAATCAAAAGAAAATAAATCAGATTTATGCTCTGGGAGCATATCTATTCTTGTTTATTGATATATAATGGTTTGATGCAATATTTCTCTATTTGTAACAAAAAAGAAGAACAATATTTAATAAACGCTATTTGAAAAGTGCTGATTTTGGAATCGACATTTTATGATCCAAGATATGTTTTGTTGTCGCTTGGTAGACCTCATTCAAATTGCTGGAAAAAGAAAAAACACATATAAAAAAGCGATTAACACCAAATTATAATGTTTTCTACGTTATACCACTTACAATCAATATTTTGTACGTAACTGTTTACGTTATTGGCAAAAAACGTGATAGGCTCAATTTATAATCTTGTTTTTGACTACCAATGCATATCTTCATGCTCCTTAACGCTACTCCACGCACCTGATTTCGTTACATGAGATTAGCCTCAATTGTACTTTTTGAATTGTTGACATCTTCACAAGTAACTATTCACGTACCAACGGTGATAATGATAATGCCAGTTATGAAGTGACTATCGGAAAATGAATGGTGTAGATAAACATGTATAACCTGTCGCAATAAGGCTACTTAATGTTTCTTTAGTGTCCTTGAATATTTAAGCATAGGGTTTTTTTGTGATATCAATAGACATGTATGAATTACATTAGAAATGTATCTAGTATCTTTTAATCCAGGTGATATAAACTGTGCAAGGTGTAAACGATCTGTTACTTGATCAGGATTTAGATGTGTTTGATAAAAAAGAGATAGCACAATCGGGATGGATTTAACATTTATAATTAGATATTTGTTCGCCTCATTAATTTTATTGTATGTGATGATAACCATTATGTACTGATTAAATATCTAATCGAATAAGATACTAATATGGAAATCATTCAATATAATATACACCATAAAAGTTGTATATTAAGATACAATATTATTTATTTATTTTTTCTTCAGATTTTCGAGGTGTTGCTGTCGTTTTGCAGTGTGAACAAGCTACGTTGTGTGGTCTGCAAAACGCTGCTAGAGTCTCCAACCCTAAAGGTAACCGCAAAAATATGTCTCGTAGAAAAACATACTTTCATATGCTCTTTATTTTAGGGATTGTGTACGTATGCCGTTTTTGTTGAAAATTGTCGACTGAAATTTACAAAACAATGCGCAGTATATACATTTTTTTAAGAGTAAGTATCCAACAATTTCCTATAATTGTCGCGTAACACATATCGGGTGATGTTATTCAAAACAAAGTTTGCGTGGTATTTGAATTTCTATATTGTAAGATTATTCTTAAATAAATTGTTCCTCTGCTATTTATAATTTGCATATGATTCCAGGACCCAGTACAATACAAGCAGCTCTTAGTACAGAGCCAAGTGACCGAACCTTTCTTTGCACTTGTACATTGGGCCACGGAGGCCGTGCAAAACAGCAATGACACTCCGCTGCTGGCATTGGATCTGCTTAAGGAAGTTTATGAAGTAAGGAATTTTGTTAAACTTTGCTCAGCCGGACCTTTGTCCCAACAGTTATACATAGCTTGGCAAGGAACTGGATGAAGAGAGGTTTCAGTTTTAGCCATATCAAGGATGTCAACAAATTAATCAATTGATTTATCATTATCGCAATGTATATACCTATGTTACTTTAAGAATGTTATTAGACGAGTGTTTGCAGTTGCAATGCTGTTAAATATTATGTATACGAAATGGATCTCACCATTACCTTGGTCATTAATTTTGTGTCATTTTATGTAGAGTTCTATAAATCATTATATAAATGAATTAAAAAATGTCGTAACTGAAAGTAGATTATCATGTCTAATGCATATATTTGATTATCTAAATGCACTCGCTCATTTGAACAGTTGAATTTGAATTTACATATAAATATGATACTTTATTTTCCAGGAAATGCTTACACAAGGTATCGGTCCCAACATGACGCCTAGAACAGACCTTACACTGCCAATGCTGAACGATGTCCTACAACCGCCTTTACAGCCCGACGACCCACTGTTGTATAAAAACTGTGCAAAACGCGTCAAAGCACTTAAGATACTCAACAGTATCCTTCAATAATTATTTTGTCACTTGTACGGTATTGAATTTTAGATTGGTAATTTGAAGCAATTTGAAATCAAGCTGGGGGATCATCCAGGTACTTTTACAATATTGACGATGTGTGTCTGGATTTGATTTATGGTCAGTTTTAGTGATTAGACTCCCGTACAACAACGCGCATTTTTTGTAGCATATAAATATTATTGTGACCTGATTGATTCAAATGAATACATTGTATATTAAGAAAGCTAGGTGAGAGAGTGTTAGCTTACATTTTTTGGTACTGAGATTTAAGGTGTAATTCGTATAAAAAATCATCGTCAACCATCAGCAGTAACCACTGAGTGTTTTACAAAAACAGGTTGATTTACTTAGCCGTATTATATTTTTATATAAGATCGATTTCTTACTAGTATGTGTTAAGGGGGTGTAAAAGAAATCAAAATCTTAAAAACACTTGCATAAAAGTCGATTGTCGTATTGCTATAACCTTATTATTAAATGTATTGGTTTTTATTTCGTCAATCAACCAATCTTTTTACACGAACCTTGACCCAACCCCTCAGTCTTATGTTCGGATGCAACCCTGAAGCTGCAGGTGGCACGCACCGTGGACACGCACATGTGCACGCACCTCGTGCGATTTCAGCTGCAACACAACGCACTCAATGCGCTGCATGCAACGGAGGACTTGGGCACTAGTGGCGAGTGGAGGTAAAAGTCGTGTTTATTACTTTCCATGATATTTTTTTTTTCACCCAAATAATGCATCTGTGCTTTGATTGTTTCAAGATCTGTAAGTTTTGTTCAAACTGGAACTTAAACAACAATGTATCTTGTTAGGAATTCTGTCATTACAAATCAGGCATTACTGATTTGGGCTACTTACGGTTAAGGTAGTACCTTGTGTTTGCATATCGAATCCTGCAAGATTATCAAGAAGATACACTTTATAATATGAAATAAACTTTAATTTTATTGTAAATATATTTTATTGATAGTCTCATTGCATCCATATATAAAGCCTAACAGGAAAGTAGACCCATCTTGGTGTCCCTGGGTTAGCACCATTCAGAAAATGACGTGGCCATTATGCTCATGATGTCTTGTAAATAATATCCACGTATTCTAACAAAATTTGTGCCGTTTTGTCAATCAAAAAAGCATATTTAATTCTGTAAACCTTGTATACAGAGAGGAAGGCGTGGACATTGTGCTGATGACGCTGCATTATGACTCGATAAAATGGCATTATATTTGCCCTTAGAAGTCTATTACATATGTAACAGTAAAGCTATTTGAACTCTTGTTTTCGTCTTTTACAGAGAGGAGGGCGTGGACATTGTGCTGATGACGCTGCAGCTGATGAGCGAACTCGACAACCTCGTGGCCGACATGCGTGAGTCACTGCGCCAACTTCTTCAGGTATCCATATGTCGAAACTCCATCTACTTTAGTAACTTACTTGCAGGGTGCATACAGGGTCGTGAAAGTCCTGGAAATCCTGGAAATCGATGAGGTCCCCAAAAGAGTCCTGGAAAGTCCTTGAAATTGCCCATGAAAATTATGTACGCACCCTGATAACTAAATCACAGTTGTTTTAAGATATGGTGATGATTTCTGATAAAGAAAACAATTGAAATGATGTCTTTTATCACGGAAAATTTTCAAAAGTCAAGGTTGAATCAAATATCAAACCTACATGTAGTGTTTGTGACTTTTAAAAACCGGGTGCTAACAACAGCGAATATAGATTGCTAAAGGTGCACTTGATATTGTTAACATGTTCATGTATAGTGAAAAATCAATGACCGCCGTTCTGGAATTCTTTCATGCTAGATTTACATATAATATGGTTTTCCCCCTTTTTCGATTATAAAGGAGCAGCAAGTGACAGGATTCCTGGCCGAAGGCATGACGTCATCATCACGTGACCGAGTGCAGACGTCACTTACGCTTTTGCGACATGCGTGTGGTCTGCAGGATTTTCCTAGTATTTTGTAAGTTCCAATAAAGTTTTGAAAATAAATTAAAATGATTGGTCCAAAGTGGCATTAATATCCGTAAAGATATTATTATATTAGATTATTTTTTTTTTGTAAGAATAACGCAACATAATGATAGTGATAAGAAGTGTGCCCTCGATATTTTATTGCCTCATGGATTGAAATATATACCGGTACATAATTTTTCGTAGATCTAACGTTAGGCGATATACGTAGGTTTTGCTGTGGCCTCGCTTGGTTTTCAAAAGATTATATAATTTCGACAATTTAATTTGCTCCTTTACAGATTAGGCGATACAATTGTATCGCTAAACAGCAGACGGTCGGTGGTCGGTGAGGTAAAAGAGCTCAACTCCATGCCTGTTGCCCCTCAACGCGTTTGCAATGATCACTGGTCAAATAATAAAGAGAACATTACTCATCACCAGGTATGTCTGTAGATCAAGTTGAAAATCATCCTTTACCTCCCGTTATCAGTCTGTTACAGAGAGTTGGAGGCCACGTTAGATAGCGGGATGTTTTAAAACGAAAATTTAGTTTTCTTGTGGATACATTGAGGTCAATGCACATCATTCACTTTTGTTAAAAATTAACTATTGATAAGTTGCATTAAATTTGAAAATCCTTGGTGTAATATGTAGCCTATTTATAATTCGGTGTTCGTTGTATTATTGTAAGTTTGAAATTAAAGCGCACGGTTTATTACGATTGCTAGAAAATAACATTCCCTTTTATAATGATAATCACTGCTCTTAATAAACATAACCAAGTTGCAACTACACTCTTAAAGTGCAAGAATCTACTCCTTTTCTAAGTATGCCCCATGTTGGAAATGGTAGCCGATTTCGAGGTTGAAAACGACTAAGTCCGCCATATAAAGTGACTGGTGGACTTGGCCGTTTTCAGCCCTGAAATATCCTCCCATTCTCAACATATGGAATATTTAGACATGGGGTAGAATTTTGAAATTTGGACTGCAATTGCAACCCGATTACCTTCATTGAATTCAGTGGTTATTATTATGAAAAGGGATTTCATTTTTAAGTAATCGTAAATAATCTGTGCGCTTTAATTTCAAACCTACAATAGTCCCCTCTTTAAAGCATTAGTTTGACGATGTTTTTTCAGAGCATGGAATTATCATTGGAAAACCGAAAACCTTCGACAAGTTCAACGATATCAGAAAACATGGAAAAATCCGTCGACATGCTAGTCGAGAAAATACAAACTGGTCTCGAGGTAATTAAGTTTCCAATTAAGAAGGTGTATTTTTATTTTAATAAGGGTTCCTTTGTGTATTTTTTAAAGCTAACTATCTAATCATTGATCGTAATCAATATGTAGTTAGCTCAATTGGAGTGGTTAATTTCATAATTTAGACATCTGAGCTGGTTTGATAATGAAATGTTAATGTTCTTTTGTAGGTCAAAGACTTAAGAACGTCAGAGGTACTAAGCGTATACCAAGCCAAGCTTCAATCTTTGCAAGTAGGTTTTCATCTCAAACAGTATAAACCTTAACTTTTTTTATTGATAACAACAATATGTAACCTCACACATTTATACGCGTCGTCAGAATCGAATTAACGAGCTCAGAGTTGTTTCGGGTCCTCTTAATGCTCGGTTTTAAGGTCTCGTACAAACCTCACCAATGCGTAATATAAATGATACTTTCCATGTTTATCTTAATAAATATTAGAGTTCGATTTATAAAATGAGTTGGAGGGGATAGAAATAAAACCATGTGATATTTTCAGACAAAAGAAAGTCACGTTGAGGATCTACTGGAAGCGAAGTCTCTAGCACTGGAACAGGCCGACAGACTGATCGCGCAATACAGGTCAAAGCGCATGAAGGCTGAAGCAGAGGTAAAAAGGCAGCATTTGAATTTGTATGAACTATCATATGAATGTATATTTTGTGACTAATTATTATTTAGGAAGGAAAACGGTAACATGCAAAGGTACAATCACAAAGATATCATACTACTTTTACCTAATACTTTTGAACGGTGTAGAACAGACAATATCTTAAATTGGCATTACACTGTATTTGGCGCTCGTAGTTTTGAGTGATCAGTCATAAATACAGATGTAGGCCCTTGGGCATTCATATGAATTGATGGATAATTATGCAATTAAAGCTAAACAATCAAAAAGGTTTCCATATGATTAATCAGGGATTTGATACACCATTTACAGCTCAACATGCTGCGAACTCAACTTGGCAACTACGAGCGTAGCTGTGAACAGCTCAAAGAGCAAGTGAACGAGCTACTATTGAACAAAGAGAAGATGGCAAATGATATTGAGGAATTGGTACAGGATAATGTCAGGTGAGTTACGAAGAAGTATATGATAGTGAGAATTTTTGGTTTAGATGGTTTAAATAATCATTATTCTATCGGAAATGTTTTTGAATGAATGTATAATTTCTCTTTCTAGTCTCTCTAGTCTTTAACCCAGCTTTCGTGAAACGAAAACTGGGTTTGTGAGATAGGTTGGTGTCGTCCGCCGTTAGTTAGTTAGTTAGTTAGTTAATTAGTTAGTTAGTTAGTTAGTTAGTTGTATAGTAAACTTTTTCATAAAAACCTATCTCCTCC
>LQRL01015855.1:0-10861 GCA_001703475.1 Hydroides elegans | reverse complement strand
AAGTTCACCCTGGGCTAGAAAACCCCCATCGTCTTATCTTATTTATTTAAGTATTTAGAGGCACTATCTTATCCAAGGTAAAGATAACACGATGAGATAGGTTTTATTGAAAAACTATTAAATCAGGAAATAATTTCCGGAGATGAATATATTTCAATATTTCTATTCAAATTAAACGATTTTCATCATATTAGCACCGTCATCTTACTCTAAGAAATAGAATAATATTTAAATCAATATATTCAATGTAACGTATTTAATAAATATAATTTTATACACATATCATTCTGTCATGAACTAGTAGGTCATAATATATAAACATTTAATAGTATAAAAGCATAACAATTCTTTGAATATTAACAGTCAGAATAATATGCTTTTTTTCAACTATTTTCTCTGTGTATTAATTACAATTGTAATATAAAGTAGATTTTAACTACTTTATATTAACTTTTTTTCTCCCTGATTTAAAACGCACTCAACATACAATTTTTAGAAAATCAGTGGGTCTAAAAATGCAATGGTATTACGAGTCACATCGTGCAAAAGGAAGATCAATGCCTTTTTAGGAAATCTTTGCCTTAGCGTTAGACTTAACGAATGTTAGGAATTTCGTTAAATCGCATTGGCCGGAACATAAATACAGCGATTTACTGTGCATCTGTGGGAGCGTTCAGTTCGTTAGGAAAATGTCATCCGCTCACATTATAAGAAGTAAATGCGATTACGAATATCTTACTGTGAGCGCCGGAGGCGCGAACGAATTTTTCATAATATGAACGATTCGATAAAAATTGCGTCGACAATATTTAGGACATTTCAATAAAATCACTCAGGGAAACTCAGGGAATTTTCATAAATAGAAATTCCCTGAGTTTTCCCTGAGATTTAGTGGAATTTTTCATTTTCCCTGAGTTTTCCCTGACTGGAAAAAGTCAAACAATTTTTCCCTGAGTTCCCTGAGTTCCCGAGGCGGTGGCCACCCTGACTGATGGATTAGAGCGCATGCCTTAAATAATTTGCAGTATATTGGATATGCCGGACAGACCTTTCAGTTTAACATGTTTAGATTTATTACATACTAATCAAGCATAAGTGTTTTTTTGATAAGTTTCTTTGAATCAAAACTGACCTTTTTTCTAATCGAGCTACTTTTTGAATACATTATGAAATTCTTAATTAACTTTTAATAATAATCTCCTACGAAAATTCCTTTTTATTATTTATTCAAACAAGCGTATGCACATTCAATGATTAAAAGATGTTCATAATTCTAATTATTATTTATAAAGTTATTTGTCTTCATATTGCTTGTATAAAAGTTCACTTGGATAGGACAACTTAATATTGAAGAATGGATTTATGCCATCAAATTTAAAGAAACGATTCTATCCCTAGTACACTGTACTTCCAAAAACAAATCAACAACATATTGAAAATTTGTTTCAGAAAAAATAAATAAATATAATTCAGAAACCTTTTGCGAGAAAAGAAAGCATAATCCAACAATAATTCATTCAATCTTATTTTTAACATTTGTTTGAAGGCAATATTTAGTTTTAATATCATTTCGAAACATTCGTTTGTGTGTTGTGCGTTTTATGGCATTCGTATGTGCTTCCAAAAATGCTCACAGGCACATAATTTTTCTCTTTTTGCTTTTCATAAGCTGGGTTAATGGGTAGAGTAAAATATATAATCATCGCCTTTATCATCTTCCATATCATCAAAGCAGCCAAGTTTTACACTATTTTTCTCAATTTCATGTTCTTTTCTCATTCAGTGTTGATGCATTTTCTTCATATGCGATTCCCTTTGCGTCGACCATGTAAATCCTTGGCCACAATAACCACATTTAAAGGGCGCTTCTCCTATTCCATGCTCTGCAAACAAATGCGCCTTTAGGCTCCGCTTATTGGAGAAGTCCACCGGACACATCTCACATTTGTACTGCCCTCCTCTTTTATTGGATGGATTCGACCTATGAGACTCGACATAATGTTTGTTGAGGAGCAAGGCGCTTGGAAATTGCAGTTTACAAATCATGCAGCTGATGACTCCTGGTTGGGGGACGTTGTTCGACCGAAATGGAAGTGGTTGGACAACGCACTGAAATCAGGAGAAACACTTTGATTAGACAACATCCATATTTATTTTAAACTTTATTTTCTATCGCATCATTAATTTCACTATAAATTGTTCCCATGTCAAACTTTCCCTTGATGATGATATATTCTAATTGAAGGATCTTTTTCTCTGATATTTGCTGGAGTAAATAATCTTGGAGCCGTGAATAAAGTAAAAAACCGGAAACTGTTATCTCATACATAATATGTATAAACTAATAGCACAATGAAGTTACACTGTGCGAAAAAGAAGGTAAGGGATGAACGCGGTATTTTAGTGATACGATAAAATTACGATTTTGTTACCCATACATGCAGTCCAAGTTTTATTTATTTTTGGTTTCATTACGGTAGGTAGATTACCTTTTCCACGACACATTATTGTTACTTTATTATATTTAATGAATTCAACATTATTTTAAAACATATATTTTTGTATCATTTTTCTTCATTTTTCTTTTGAAGCACAAATTTTAGTGCAACTGAACGAATTTGTTTTATCGCGTATAAAACGGAACAACTTCAGCTTTAAAAAATAGTTGTTATTGGACATGATTGTTAAAATCATATTTCACCAAGCCTTTTCTAAACAATAACATATATTAAAACAAGCTTAAAACTAAACAAGATCACTTTGAACCAAGATTCCGACTATTTGAATTCTTATATATCTTCATTTATCTTCATGTTATGCTTAACGGAACTACGTTAAATTTGTATGTCTCAAGTGCTCTATAAAAATCTTTATGAGTCTCTTTATAAATGGAAGCAAATCATCCAAAGGAACTATTTTGATTAAACAACTTCCAAATGTTCTGAATATTCCTCATCTACATTGTGTTGAGTTATGATGAACTTCCTTTATATGCTTTGCCCTCTGAATCGACCAATCGAAGCATTGACCACAAAACTTGCATTTAAACGGCGCCTCACCAATACTATGTTGTTTGAACAAATGTGCTCTCAAGTTCTGTTTTTTTTGTATACTTCATCGTGCATACCGTACGAACGTCGTGTTGAACGACCGCCCTTTTTCAAAGTCGATTGTGCGTGTGTATCTGACCTTTGGTGACCATGTGACTCGCTATAATGCTTATTGAGGAAAAGGGTGTTAGGGAATTGAATCAGTTGCTACCACCAGCTGCTGATGCAGGAGATGCACCACTGGACAGATATGGAGTGGGATGGACACTGTACTGAAAACTGTAGAAAACAGCATAATTAATATGAAATGCGCATTCAAACTCCTGTAGAAGCTATTTTTGGGGTTTTATCATTTCTTTCACATGTGTTTTTGGTTTACAATTTTACTCAAGCAAAAATCAGCCTATGTTAAATGAATTATACATATGAGTTCTCGTGCAACTACTAATTCAAAATTCATAACGTATCGTAACATTTATTTATACAATAAATACATGTAAAATAACATCAAATCAAACTTAAATGTACATATCCAAACAAGAAAGGATGGTGGCATCGATTCAATCGGTCATGGAAATCGTTGAGACCTAGTCAATTCATTGCGTTTAATCATTATATCTTATTAATTTATTTCAATGTTTCTATCATTTTTATAAACACCTTTAAACAAATCATGATTATCACGACAGTAGTTTCTATTTTTCTTTTGTATATTCATTATTGCAATATCTGATTGAATGTCACATTTACGATTAGACTATTTTCACTTAGTTCTGTCTCATAAACATTGACTTGGTTATATAACAAGGTTTATCAACTGTATCATTAAAGTTATTTTAGTGAGTAGCTAAGAGAGTGCACGCTCTTATATGCAATATTAGAAGTCTATCATACAGCATCATTCCGTGTCTGGATCCATTTGGCAAAATTCGCTTATTGTTTTTAATAACGAGACTTTTTTTTTCACTTAATATTACAAGCGTTGTTTCCTATCTCTATCCCCATCGTTATCTTCTTTGACACCCAATTCTACACCGAATGATGCTTCTTCATATGCAGCGCCAGGCTCGCAGGCCACGCAAAGCCCTCCTTGCAAATCTTGCACTTTCTCGGCGCATCCCCTTGTGCATGCGTCCCATACATATGCGCCCTCAGACTGAACCCATCCCTGTATCTTTTATCACATATGTGACACACATACTGGCCCACGTGGCGTTTCAGTTGGTGAGCCGAGTCGTAGTGGTTGTAGAGGTCGTTTTGGTTGATGAAGGATTTCCGACAGATTTGACATTGAAGAAAAGGTTGGCCGCCAGGTTTATGTAGAGAGGTTGGTGTTAGTATTGGAGGTGGAGCGGTCATCATCAGCTAAAACATAATAAAATGAAAGCCGTGGTTTATGCATTTCTTTTATTATTTGATTCATGGGCTTATGGTACACATTTCTTAAAACAAAATTACACATATCAAACTTAAAATCTATTGCCTCGCCTTTCTTTATAATAAAAGCATAATTAATTCCTTTATATTTATGTATTTACACAATACTTCTTATGTTAATTGCCTGATAAATGTATTCTGCACACCAAAAAATCCAAACATAACGATTTTAAAATATAGCTTTATACAATGTTATCTTTCTATCATTGTATTTAAGTAAATATCGTTAAAACAGTTATCGTTAAAATGTTTTTACTCGAAAACAGTGTCATAAAGTTGGGGTTTAATTTAATTATTTCTGTTTAAACATTTCATTGTTCTTGCGTGGTATTGCATCTGCACATTTTGGAACTAGACTATGCGAATTTTGGACACTTCGGCCCCTACCACTTCGGCCCCTACCACTTCGGCCCCGATTGGACACTTCGGCCCTTTCTGGAAAAGACACTTCGGCCCCTCGGCAAGACACTTCGGCCCCTCATGAAAAGACACTTCGGCCCCTGGCAAAAGACACTTCGGCCCCTAGCAAAAGACACTTCGGCCCCTGAATTTTGACACCTACAACTTCGGCCCCTTTGTATCTTATGCATATAATAACCATATCTCAACTTGTTTTATATCGTAAAATGATCAGTTTAATTAATTACCCGCAATATAAGCCCAAATTACCATATTGAGACCCATTTTCTTTCAATTTCAAGAACTTAAGCAAACGAGTAAAATATGTTTCCCACATTTTCATCAAAATGAGAATACACGTACCTTGTTATGTTAAATTAAGACAAAAAGAAGAATCTTTTAGCATTTTCACAACACAATGCTTAATTTTACGGTAATATTTTTTTATTGTTTTTTTTTTTAATTTGCTTAATCTTATCTTTGATCTAAACTCTTTTTTATATGAATTCAAATATATTGTGAAAATAACATGTTCATATAGTATATTATTATATATTCGTGTGCATAAAAAATCACAAGTTCATAATCAAATACACTCGTTTTCACAATTTTGAAATTCCCTTTATCATCTGTTTAAGAAATATTAACAACTTTGATAGTTTGAAGAACATTTTACCAAGGGGCCGAAGTGGTACCTCCCGAAAAATTAGGGGCCGAAGTGTCTTTTGCTAGGGGCCGAAGTGTCTTTTGCCAGGGGCCGAAGTGTCTTTTCATGAGGGGCCGAAGTGTCTTGACGAGGGGCCGAAGTGTCTTTTCCAAAAGGGGCCGAAGGGGCCGAAGTGGTAGGGGCCGAAGTGGTAGGGGCCGAAGTGTCCAATCCCCGACTATGCTACATGCATTAACCAATAATTTGAGATGGAGATGGGTTAAGATCCTTTCATTATTTAAAGATCGGTTACACTTGAATCAAACATTTGCAGAAAGAACTTAAACATGCTGCAGAGGGGTAAATTAAACTGTTTTATTAAAAATAGAATAATGAAGTTAAACACATATACATCTCAATAGTAGGCTATAAATATGTCTTAAAGTTCGCAATTAAAACACCTTCGCTCTCTACATTGTTTTGCGTAATACATGTATGAAATAGTATGCACCAATAATCTCTACACTTTTAGACATCAACAGTCAAACCACATCAATATAATTGTTCTATCTGTATATTCCTGCCTATATTTATAATCATCGGTTCTCATATTGCACCAATTGTAATGTTTTGTTACATTAATTTGTCTAAACAACCATCTCAAATCCTCTCCTCTGACATCATGCTTAATATTCACTTTAATTCCACTTTTCATCTCACATCTTGTCTTCTTGGTATCCATGACACTCTCGCCTATGATGTATGAATCCCTTTTCACAAAACGACATTTTCGCGGCGCCTCACCAATACCATGGGCCTGAAACTGATGCGCTTTTAACTCAAACCTCCTGTGAAACGCCCTACCACATAACCCACATTCTTCTTGTTTTGGTTTCTGTGTTGGTTTGTGTATGGAATGCTGTTGTTCAAAGTGGGCTTGTAGAGAAGAGATATCGTGAAATGCTTGGCCGCATAGTTGACATTGGACGGAGCCTGTTGGTGCTTGGTTGGGGAGATGACTTGTTTCTGGTTGGTTGGCATGGTGATGTTGGGCAGTCATAGGTTGCCATGGCATCTGGAACAAGGCGAAAAATTGGTTGAAATTGAATTGTAAGAAATGTTCTTATTCGCTGTTGATATTTGATCAGGTTATTCGATTGTGCAATTCTCTGGTTCCATGATTCGGTGTACATGTATATGGTGTATATCAAAACATTGATTGGATAGACGAATTTGGTATATCCCGTAATTTTATTTCAAGCATAATTACATGTATAACATAAAAATACTCTTTATAATATTTCCATGAAATTCACACGGTGCATGGCTATTTCATTATCTGGCAAATTCATACAATAAATATACATAGTACTCTTGGAGCATAACAACACACGATAGCACACAATACAATTTAATTCATATTTCCTATCCACTATATGCATGATCATATCTTTTAATTAAATATTCATCAAATATTGCACAATTATTATCATAAATTCTCACTTCAAATCCTATTTACAGTTGTCATTTAATTTAATAAACTTATCAGCAAATATATTACATTTATATCTAACATGTGAACACCTCAATTGTGTATAACTTAATCATTAAACACATGAATATAGCTTCTTATAAATAAGCCAATAAAATTAATAGTATTTCTTTAACAGTGTACTAAGCCGTCGTTGGAAGAAAATGATGTGTATAATTCGAGGTGTGCTAAATTTACAATCCTTATATGTTTGTTATTTAAATTAAGTCATGATGCCTTTGCTAATCGGGCTCTCCACAGTTATTCCTGCACTTCATTCGGGTGACACTTCTTAATATGCCTCAACACCTCGCGATGCTGCATAAACCTCTCCGTACAATATGAGCACTTCCTCGGCGCCTTTCCCACTCCATGCTTTTGAAACTTATGCGCGCGCAGCCCCTTCTTCGTCTCATAGCGCTTATCACACAAATCACATGTCACGTAGACTCGCTCCGATACAGGGGTTGTGATGGTCCCATGAGCTGTGTCGTAGTGCTGGTTCAAATCGACGATTGTTGTGAAAACGTCCTTGCAGATTTGGCATTGCAGGCGCGTTGTGGGTTGGGGATCTGGTCCAGGAAAGACGGGTTGTGCCGGGATAAGAGGAAGAAGAGGCAGGTCGTCGGAATCGCTCTGCAACAATGAATAAAATCGACAATTTAGCATTGAACAAAACTTTAATATTTCCTTTGCTTTATTCATTTCTATTTGTTAAACATATGTTGTCTCTTGTTAAATATGATTGTTATGAGTTGTGTGGAATCGAACGGTGTTCCTATATATTCAATCTATTATAATCAATTATTTTTTATCATTGGTCTAAAATAATTATGTAATATGTAGAAATCGGTGTTATCCAGGCCGATCAAATTCGTAAGGTCATGTTTTAAAGAAGATTCAGAATGATTATATATCAAAAACATCAGCGATTATTAAGATTAGATACACATGAAATAGAATGCTATATTGTAGACCTATTTATAACACCAAAAATACTAAGGATTAAACGTTAAATCTACATCACAAAAGCGATTTATTGTGCAGAGGTACAAGCGTTTTATAAGCCAACATTTTATTATTTTTTGTGCGGGAAGATTTGCCTGTGAAGCAATATCAATTTGGTTTTCATCTATAAAAGGTTATAAAACTTGCAAATATGCACTGAAAGATTTATAACGCTCAACAACCAGAATCTGTGTTCAATATAATATTCCCCTAATTATTATCCACATAACATCCTCGAAATATCTTTTCGCCACAAAATTAAGTCGGTTTTTTTTTTCACATTGTATTCCAATCATTAACATATTAACCTCAATCGGGCCTATGTAGTTCGTTTTCAATATTACAATAACATTGCATTTTCCACTATGATCCACCTGAAGATATCAAAATCTCTACCTGTTTTCGACCACAAAACAAAAAAAATATACTCTTTTTCACTTCTTATTCCACCTAATAAATCTACACATCAAAGTGGTTTATCCGGATGACACTCCCTCATATGCCTGGCCACATCGCGTTGCTGCGAAAACCCCTTGTTACAGTATCGGCACTTTCTCGGCCCTTGTCCTAGGCCATGAGCCTGACACTGATGTGCCTGTACACCCTGTTTCGCCTTTTAAACCCTGTCACATAAGGTGCATATAAAGTTCGCCTCTTTACATTTATATGTTCCGACGGTTTGGTGTCGTAGTGAGTGCTAAGGTGGTCGGTGAAGACTTTGTGACAAAGCTGGCATTTGAGTTGGGTGGACGATGGTTTTGTTTGTTGGATGCCTGGATGGAGTTGGCGCCAGATCTGTAAAATCGACAGCAGGATAGGATGAAGGCGTTTTCAGTATGCAAGACATCGCTAGTTTTACAAGTTCTTTTATTTGTCGAGGACAGATATCATATGGACTTAATCGAATGATAATTATATCATAATTCTTTTTATATAAGTTATATCTTGTAATAACATGCAAGGTTAATACTGAAACTAACGAAACTCGGCGGCAACTAATCGGGAACAAAGTATATGTTTTGTTAATTTTCTATGTAGGCATGCATATATAAATCTATTGAATTTCTTATCGTGAAGTGTAATTCTCGTGATCGTTTTAAGCCTTGGACATCGCAAATGAAAAATAGACTATTCTATTCCTTTGAATTTCAAACCCAGTTTAAATATAGTAAGATCCTTGTTTGTATATTAAACAAGGATCTGATACATAAGGAAATATATACATGGTGTATTCGGCATAGAGTTTTTTTAAAAATGCAATAACGCAATAAAAAAAAATCAAAGAGCATCAATATTTTCTCCTATATGATTGCCCCTTCAGAAACTTTAAACAAGTCATCAACATCCTATTCGAATCGTTTCTATAACACCGCATATCATAAGCATTCTATCTATGAGTCATATCTAGCTTAATATGTTATCTCGACAAATCGTGCATTCATCTTTGTACTCAAATAACTTCATGTTTCACTTAAAAAAGTTCGATAAATCCAGGGATGGTTCACTTCGTCCCTTACTAATTTGGTCAGGATGGTATTTCTTAATATGCTGCGCTACTCCACTACCCCACACAAACCGCTCGTGGCAGTATGGACACTTTCTCTTGGGCTCTCCAACTCCGTGACTTTTCAGCATATGCGCGGCCAGATTGTTTTTATCCTTGTACGCTTTGGGGCAAAGGGTACAAGGTATCTTTGGCTTTGGTTCTATAGTCACTGTGTGTGCCGTTTGGTAGTGCGAGTTCAGGGCGTTGAAATCCGGGAAGGACAGGTGGCAAATATGGCATTGAAGCAGTTCTGTGGGTTGTGGTAGCATCAACATCTGTAACATAGAAAGGTTTTGAGACTTTTAGTTGAGCTTTACTTCGAACAATAAGTATCTGGAATCGAACAATAAGTAACTGGCATATTTCTTTTGGAGCTTATGCAAGCATGGCTTCGCAGAGTTAACACGAGATGAGTTTTGATTTTTTTTATAATCCTGCCAGTTGTTAGGTTCGTGTATGGTTGGTTCTTTGGCCAGATGAGAAACATATAACGGCAAAATATCGTAGTCATGATTTGTGTTTAAGAGAATAGTTCATTTATATGTTCTCGATTTAGTATAGGAAAGAACATCTAAATACACACATTAAACTCAAACAACACTTCAATGGACCTGGAAGGTCTCCGCTTGGAAAAACATTTCAAAACAATAACAACACAAGCTCTTTATAAGTGTAGACGAGATATTTTATTTATGCATATAACATATCTCGTTTATATTTATTTCTCTTGATCATTTATTTAAATTGTTTTTTACATTGTTTACTTAGTCTTCACTTTTCGGAAAGTTTAATTTCATGTTTCACTAATGTCATATTCTGAAAATAACAGCCATCATACGATGAACATTGTAGTTTAGTATAAGTAAACTTTGAACAGGCGCTCTATTAATGTTTTCATTATAGTTATTGAGGTCGCTCCTAGGACCCTTTATAATCTATTAAGATTCATTATTTTCTTAGTCTGTACAAGACAGTCACCCAATGTCAATATAAGTTAGGTTGATTGATTGATTTGATTTTATATCACTTTATTGAACTTAAATAAAGTAACAACTAAAATACATGCATACATGTTTCCAGACCGTGATTCAACAAGAATACACGCAGGAAATATAAGTTAGGTTGAAAATATAATCATTCCAGTATTTTAACTAGAAATGTGTCCGTTGGAGCACGAATGGCCCGCTACTTATAAAGTTGAAGCGCCATTACGGGTTAGCTTTCTAGAAATTTCGCGGTATTCG
>LQRL01015851.1:0-26533 GCA_001703475.1 Hydroides elegans | reverse complement strand
TCGAAAACCCCCCCCCCCCCCCTAGGTTCGCTGTCAATAACTCAGAGAGACATACATGTCTTGTTTGACACTCAAAGGGGTGCGTGCAACATTTTATTAATCATACTCAATATTCTTTTTCGAAAAAGCATTGCAACGCCCATCTTAAAATCAAAGCTCTTCAAAAGGAATGGAGTAGACGTCTAATATGAATAACAAACACTCATAATTAAAATTTGACAAATGTTTTTTTTTTACCCTGGTTCATTAAAAATGACGATTGCTATTATAACCTTGTTTTGCATCAATCTTCACTAATAGATTTTAAGGCTATACAGACAAGAAGAATGCCCCTTTAAAATCATATTGAATTAGGTGCTCAGGTTCCTTAAGAGAAATGGGAAGCTTTTTCTGATATATTCTTTCATAAGGGTCTGGCCACACGGAAAGATTGCTCAGGCGTGTTTTAACATAAAAACCGTCAGTTTCATTGCAATCCTGATGGAAACTCAAATCCCGTCAAGCAATGAGCGTTTCTCTGCGTTTTTGATTTACCCATTATTGACAATCACACTTTGTTAGGATAAAACCAGCTCGAAGAAGCTTTCCGTGTGGCCAGGCCTCTAACTTTTTTATTTTCCCTTAAAAATGCATAATCCATGATATGGATAAAAGAAAACAGGAATGGCCCCATCCGCCCGAATGAACTGGTTAACCGTATAAAATAGAAGTCTATAGAATTGTAGTGAACATTTTCAAACCTTATATATTTGGTTATAGCCTAGACCCAGTTTCAAATCAATATGTTTGATTGGAATCATTGTTAGTCATTTGTTTTTCTATTAAGCGCGCACACTTTGTTATGTCTCTTCACTCTTTCCCTCAAAAATCAAAACATGCGTGATAGAACACGTGAGGGGGAGGCACACCTATTATATATCAAAGTTTCGTAATTTTAGGCTAAGTCCAGAGGCACTTCCGGTTGAAATTTAGAGCTTGTACCCATTGGCAGTAATAGAACTACATCGAAAAAATATATGTTTCGCAACTTTTTAATCTTCATATATTTATTATAAAATAATTCTATTTTGTTCTATGATTTCTTTTCAAAATGCAATTTTATCGTGTTTTTTTTAGCCGTGCCACAGTTTTTTTTATAAGTCAATGACAATGTATCAAACACCACCCTATAACGACAATCCACCTTCTCAGAACATTCTGATCACGTAGCTATACATGCCGACGTCCACGACTCAAAAAAAGGACGTCGCTATGATGTTTAAAATGAGACGGCCCAAATCATTGGCTTAAAATGGCGCGGTCCTAACTTCTCGATTTCACTCACGTTTAGCGTTTAGCATTTAACGTTTAAGGGTTCGCAAGATCAGAATATAGCCTTTAACGTTTAGCGTTTAACGTTTAGCGTTTGATGAAAAGGCATATAAGAGATTGAGATAAGCACTCATAATGATAACCTTTATATACCCTTCACACCTGTGGGTGGCTATGGTTTAGCGTTTAGCGTTCAAAGTTTAGCGTTTAGCGTGGAACGTTAAGCGTTTAAGGGTTATCGTTTAGCGTTTATGCGTTTAACGTTAGCGTTTAGCGTTTGCCATGAGAAGTTAGTAATGCGCGCGACTGTATTTTGATTACGTAATGTCAGAACAGCGTCGTTAATTACACGTGTTCACGAAGTGTTATAAAAGTCGTCCTTTTGACGTTATAATTTTGATGCAACCATGACGAACATTACAATATGATATTGTATGTACATTGTAGAAGAGCACCTTACGAGCGCCTCACGAACACCTTGGAGATTTTAACTGAACGTCCGTTGGATGCAAAATTTGACGTCAGAAAATAACGTCGGGCAAAATTACACCTTGGCTCAATATGGGGCCAGAAGGGGACGTAAGCAAATTACGTCAAGGACGAGTATGACGAACCTCTGCCTAGTGATTACTGACTATTTGGTGCAAAAATGTTTCGTCCCTGGGTGGGCTCGAACCACCAACCTTTCGGTTAACAGCCGAACGCGCTAACCGATTGCGCCACAGAGACTGAATGGCACCTTAATAAAACTATTATGATTATATAATGTAAATAAAAAGAAAACATTCGATATATTTAGGAAATAAAATCCAAAATATAATGCGTCCCTGGGTGGGCTCGAACCACCAACCTTTCGGTTAACAGCCGAACGCGCTAACCGATTGCGCCACAGAGACGTTGTTGCCGTTCTGGGCAATATAATACGAACAAAACGCTATGCTTACAACAAAGCCATTTATTCGATCATAAGTTGTCTGAACCCCTCACATGTACATGTACAATGCGCATACATTGAAATGCACTTGGCAAGTTAGTTATCTATGTCAAATATGCCGTTTGCACAAGTATATCTACGATATGCCGTTTATGGTCATGCCGTATACATATATAAAGCACTCAAAAAAAGAAATGCCTCCCTTATTTGTTTTACGATATTTTTCTTATTTTATATGATCGGGCCATGATTTTTGGAAATAATGTTCATTAATCATTTAGCAATAGATCCATGTAAATTTTTTACAGATTTCTCGTTTAGGTCGGAGCAAAAAAGCGTTTTAATCAGATGAGGTGAAAACCTGAAAATGCCCAAAATCGTGCATACATGCATGCAGGCAACCGCTTTATTATTGGACTGACTGGGTCCAATCGACGTAGACTATCACTGCAGAGTCTTCGCTGTCAATGGGATAAACAGTCTATAGATATATATATTTTACTTGGAATATGTATTTTCCCTTGAATCTGGTTATTCCCCGTGTTAATATGTTATCCTTTTGGAATATGACTTCATATCAATTTGAAATATTGAAAGGTATTTTATTATACAGTGTGTATGTGACTTTTCTCCTTCATTTATGTCTACTATATTGAAATTGTTTAATAGCCAGTTTGTTTATAGAATACTGCCAATGTGTGCGATGCTATCAATAAGTTGAACAAACAATGTGAATAATATATCGAGGCATTTAATCGTTTAATGACTACCGTTATCTTATGGGTGAGCAAGACAACAAGTCAATGGGCATAACCTCCATTGCTACTTTTTGAATAAAAATGCAACCTTTTGGTGAGCAAATGGGCGACACATTGGTATAGTTTGGGGAGACACAATGGCAAAAGGGAGACACAATGGTAGAGGCGTGGGAGATAAAATGGTTAACCGCTATTTGGGAGACAAAATGGCACGGGAGACACAATGGCACGTAACGCACGCCCCTAAAAAATAAAAGAAAGAATGCCCAGACCAACACGTCCAAAGAGAAATAGAATAACAACCTTGGGCCATTACCGAACGGAATACATTGAAATCAGTGCTAAATTTTAGAACAAAAGTGCTGCTTCCCTTTTGGCCAGGCCTTTCTACGCGCCCAAAATCAAAGAAATGGCGCCATAAAACTCGGCGTCGGCAGTGACATAACTTTGAGTGACGCAGCTAATGAGATTTGACATGACGCAGTGATCTGTGGATTCATTATGTCACGTCACGCGACATTGGGGCATCACAACTTTGAGAGAGAGAGAGAGAAAAACAAACGGTCTTCAATATTGAGATAGTGAGGGGGTTCATTTTAATATATCGCTGAAGGCGTAATTTTAATTTAGCAGCCACATTAAAAAGAAAAAAAAACATTTTTAAATGGTGATATGTTGTGATGTGAATAAAACGGGATTTAAGAATATATATATACTTTTTCTGAATAGTTTTTTTTTATAAATCAAATAAAATACATAGACTATTATATTGAGAGATCAAAGTAGTTTGTCAGTGGGTTTAACATTCATGTTTTTTAAAGAATAACAATGGGATGATAGTCTATTTGATTGACACGGGTTTGATGTATGCATATTCTCATGTTGTGGAAACATCACTCAAATATATCGTACCAATTATGTCACAACTTCCCTCACATTGATTTAGCCAATACGACGTCACTAAAGCGTCCAAATGAGACGTTACAATAACGGAAAATAACGCCGTTATGGTCAATCTCGTCCAGTGGTTATATTGCTTGACTATACTGCGCTATTATGTTTTTATTTTACAAAACAACAGTACTGATATTCCAGTTGAATAATTATCTGCAATCTTTTCGTTTACGAAGATATGCAAGTATTGCAATCACTCGATGTTTTAGAGAAAACTCCACCACCCTTCCCTTGATCCCTTTTTCGATGTGTTAAAGGTCGAAAACCCCCGTGAAATACTTATAATAATATAAAATACATGTCAGACATGGAGCATAGGTAGTTTAGAATACGATTCACTATATTATATAGGTATTATTTATCAAAAAACAAAGCCAACTCTTGCTGTGAAAGGCCTTTTTAATCGCCTTACTGAAAAACACTGTAGTTACGTCACTGACGTCATACGATCAATAACTGGACAAGTATTTGTACAAGAGCAGCGCTCGCTATAAAAGCACTGTGACACATAATCAATACTCAAAGCATGCAGTACCTCAAATCATATAAATATCTTTTGAATAGTTAAGGACAATATTTTTGTATGATATATTTGATTTAAATTCAAACTATTGCACACTTGGATAAGGGTTTGAACTAATATAGTAGCAATGTACCCTATTATGTATAAAAACCTTTTATTCCAGATAAATTGAAATTGAAACATAAAATAATTTGACTCTATATAGAATTTTCCTTTTTTGAAATAAAGAATAGCTAATTGAAAATAGTCTATATATAAAAACAGCCATATGTATAAGAGAAAAAGATTGTAGATAGTTGTGCTCAAAATGAGCACCTTTCATCTAGTTATGTTTATATTTTGTAGATGTAGATACAGCCAATATTGTTTATAATGTCCAGATGCTGATATGTGATTGTTATCATTCGCGTTATCGTTTATCTTACATGATACACACACCTATATTTAAGCTATTTATACTGCACTTTCTTATTCAATATCTTTCAATTAGAAGCGATGTGTAAATCTACCCTATAATCACGATTTAGATACCAAACTTAATACCATACTAACGAACATCCTATTAAGGGTATTAACAACAATGTTTATCTAAAAAGTGCATACACACGACTACACTTTTAGCAGTGCAGCTCGTTTTCAAAGAAACCCGTACGCTTGGAGGGCTTTTCAAAATATGCATTAGTTCTAGCATTATGATTTAATTCACTCTAATTTGTGCGCCACAAAGATTTCACTGGCTGACCTTCGACCTCTCAGTGTAAACTGTCTTTAGATTAACAGGCACTTGGGGAGCTGATAAAGAATACCCACTCGACAAGTGTCGTCCGCAACCACATCGCTATTAGATGTGACGTCAAAATGACGGTTTTATTAGGGTCGATATAACACTTTCCCAGACGTCATTTTACGTCTCGATGTCGGACGAACGTCCAACGAACGTCCTTCTCACGTTGGACTTGGTCACGACATTGTAACGACGTGGGTTCGTGACTAAAAACTACTTTCGGAAAATTGTCATTGGACCCAAACACCGACGTCATCTCGACGTTTCTATGTCTTTCGGATTAGGTTGGGGCTGATAATGAATAGATACAAAAGCGCGACCCTGCTACCTTGTCGATTTCAATTTTCCGTCTAAGTGAACACCTTGTCGCTAATTAGGGGTGGGCCAACTGGTTATGGAATGCATATGCATGGGGTTATAAAATATTAAAGATTTTAGAAAATGAAAAGTTCATTGCTTTACAGTTAAAGTACTTGCGTCTTGTTTTGGTGAAATGTCGCCTTAGACATGTTACGTGGAATTATAAAATAATAAAAGTCAACTTTAAACTATAAAAAGGTTATTGTTAACAGTAGGTCGAATTAAACATAAACAGAGCGGTTCCAAATAACCTTTCATTCACGTTAGCGTTTAAGGTATTTGTTTCTATTCGTTTGGTGGTTATCGTTTATGGTGTATGTGTTTATCGTTTTGGCATATGAATGTACAGTTACATGTATCGCGTTTCTTTCTGTAGTTTTGAAAATAGCCTTCAGCCTTTGTAAAGCTATTTTTAGGAACGTTATAACTTGTTCTTCGCAATTCATGGTGTGTATTCACATTGCATTTGTTTGTTCATGTTCGCAAATTCTTCATTATAATTTTTATATTGGAATTGAGCGTTATGCATGTTCACCGTCGTATGACGTTTTGTCGCATTGATGTCTTCATGAGTAAATAAAAACGTGTTAGTTGCAGCGTTCGTATAATATGTGTTTCCTTATATTTTGTGGAGAATAACACTCTTAATATGTTGAAAACATAAAAATGATCTAGGGTTAGCTTTAGGCAGGATATGTTTCTATGACGGTTGTTTTTCTCATGCATTACTACAACTAAAACTATTTTTTTTAACATTAATATATTTGAATTGGTGAATTTTATCTATTTGTTTTTTTTTTTTTCTGAGAGCAGTAAATTGTTTTTAATACCACTAAACGTATCTAAATGTTCAAAATATTTCCGAAACATACCTAGGCATGCATAAGACAAATGCGCTTGTAACCAAATACAGTTGTCGTCTAAATACTAAAACATTCCCAAAAAAGATTCGATTGTTTAAGACTGACAGCTCCAGTGTGACACATGGAGGTACGAGGACTGGTACCGCTGGCCGTAGCTATACACCGTTGTGACTGTAATATATAGACACTATGTGTAATATTTAGACATATTTTATGTGTGTATATCCCAACGGGTTAGGGAAGGTCGTGCTCTACGTAAAAAAAAAGACGCGACGTCAAAAGCAGGTAGTCATTTGGTTTAACAATACTTTGAAGGGTGTCCAAACACGGGTTTCACTGAAACGTATATAAACGATTAGTGATATTTAGACATATTTTATGTATGTATTTCCCCTAGGATAGGGAAGGTCGTCATAGGGATGTGTCGTCACAACATCGGCTAAAATGATGATCCCACGTCTGCTACGGAATGACGTTGTTTTGAGTGGTGTGCGTTAAAAACCTTTAATTTACGTCCTCTGCAAAAACCTGACCTATTCTTTCAATGGCCATATAGATGCAAAAGTGCAACGTACTTTTGACGTCGCGTCACGTCCTTCCAAACGGGATATTAGCCTCGTAGCGATAGAGACATTCGGGGAAGGGCGCCCATTGTTTCTCGAACCCGTGATATAGGAGCAACGACTGTGCCTTCATATACAACAGTTTTGTTACCAAGATGTTTCAGTTACAAACGAGGGTCTTTCATATATTTTTTTCTAGAGGGATATGTTGTTGGTTGAGGTGTTATGGGTGGTGGTTGGTAGTGAGAGGATTGTTTATGTTCTAAACGAAAGATTGAAATATTTTGTCGAACGAGCATAGGATACCTTGTATATGTCTATGTCAGGGTTTTGTTTTGCCAAAAATGCTATTTCTATCATAGCACTGGAAATATATTGTTCGGTAGGCTATAACCTATCGTAAATTTAGAAGTATGATTTTGAATATTCTTAATATAATATAATTGCTTGTTTATCAAAATGTTTTAAAGGAAAAATGTATTGTCCCATCGATCCTGAACAAAACTGAAGTCGTAGGAATCACTATTTTTTATTACCCTCAAGCTAAATATTACCCTGGTAACGGCCCTGGAGGTTAGCTTTAAAAAATCAAATTTGTGTTTGCGGTATTTAACCCTCGACTCGTGGGAATTAATTTATGGTTTAGTGTTAAATTCGATCCGGGTTATATTCAATATGTTGACATTCCTTCGAACCTGCCTCATGAAATTCTAGATTGATATTTCAACTTAAGAACTGGCATTTTATTAGCTTTGCATAATATGTTCAAGATATATTGAATAGAAAAGCAACTACTAACAATTTGTAACATTGTCATGGTTTATTTCATTTTGATATCTTTTGATTAGAACTTTTGTGCCATTTATAATTATGTATATCTAGCTTAATTTTAACACATGTGAACTATGGAAAAAGAAGACTGCTAATTACATTATATTCCTATTTTACATGGCAAGATTACATATAACTTATTCTTATCAAATATTTATACATAGCTGTGTCTTAGAGTATTTTAATTAACATTATATACATTATAGGTATCATCGAGCATCGACTAGATTAAACTTATTTAATCAAAATATCCATTTATCCAAGTGTGAGATAGTCAAATCTATATTCTTAAATCTAAATGCTAATGCCGTCTACTTATCGTCTAAATATCGATGAAACAAAAATACAAAATACGAACAACAAATAACAGATCAGTGCATCTTTATATAATAATATATACATTGTCAAAAAACTATATTGATTTTCTCCACTACGTTTACGAAACATATTGCTGGTTTCCCATCATATGCGCGGCGGGCGGTCCGTACGGGGACCAGCCCTGATAATATCCATGTTGGCTGGCACCCATCATATGCGGAGAGAACATATAGTCATGTGACGCAGAGGATGAATAGGAACTTGGCACAGATGATGACGTATAATGTCCTTGTGGGGATTCCCCCTGGTGATGTGGGGAAGCCCATGATGACGTCATATTTTGGGGATGTCCTGGGGTTGAGGAATTTTCCCCGCTGGGAGATACACTTGAGGTCATGTGACTATTAACGTAATGCGGACGGGATTCCCCGCCATTTGATGACGTCACGTGGCTGGAATGAGGCGAATGTTGTCCATAGGGCGACTCCATTTTCAAGTCGTTTGAAGCGCCATTTTGATGATGTGATGTAATAGGTGAGGTATGCGTTGCCGCCCCTGGACCAGACATATGCGACCCTGGATGATGCTGTGACGTCATCATATTATCACTTACGGTTTCTGATTTGATTGACGGGTGAGTGGGTGGACTACCATGTATACCCCCGTCATGGTTTGGTCCCATGTCATTAGGTCCAAGTCCCCCGTTTGCGTGCATTAAGTGGGGTGAGGGTGTCTCCATATTAGCCATCATTTCATCGGGAATATGACCTTGACCTGACATTTGACCTTGAGGAGGAAGTTGACCGTTGGTGGATTTCACGATTTTCTTGAATTTCGAGCGCTTGTTCTGGAACCAGATTTTCACCTGCAAAAATATGAAATAATATAATTTTTTAACATCAACATTATATATTTATATGGTGAGAAGTAAATTGCATTGTTCGATAGTCTATGGAATCCATATTGTACTTTTTATTTGAACTACCTTTTATCTATATTATTATCTAATCATACTGTGTGTCTTTATTTTATAAAAAAGAGAATAAGCTTATATAATGGTATCAACAATTTGTTGCTAAAGATCATGTTATTATTACAACGATTAAAAAATATATATATTATGTGTTCCCATTATATATGTCTTTTTCCCTTATGTATAGAATTCGTCTTCGAATATTTGTAATGATGTTTAACCAAAATATTTCTACCTAATTCTACTTTATGAAACTGATACAGGAAATAGTTTGAACAAAAGGTAAATTAAGTCGTTAACAAGAAACCGACAGGTGTTTCATCTTTAGCTACCTTAATTAACAAACTGCAGTCAGAGGGCTTATTTTGACCAACAATTAAAATTGGAAAGGGGGTTGAGCTTTATGTGGGGGGATTGGGGTTTCAACTCTGCAAGAAAAGTCATCCTTTATGTCCATCCGCTACTTTGTAGTTTTGTGAAACTGTGGAGTTGCAAATGAAATATTGGACGCATGTTGTAATTGAAAAGGGTGTAAAGCTTGAAAGAAGCTGGTACGGGTTTGTTTGATGTTGACTTAATTGTGCTTTTTCTCATATATCATAGGAGAGACTGTTGCAAGTTGGTTGAGCTAAAAACCTGTCGTACATCTGTTTGTTTTTAGTTTCATGCTGTTTTGTTTCCATTTATTATGAAAATACAGAAAGTAAATCTACGCATTGCACGTTTTACACAGAGATGCTTGATTTTGGTAATGTGTTTCGATGGCCATTTTGTATTAGTTTATCGGCACGTCCTAGCGGTGAAGTTTGTTTCGATCTTTCAGAAAAAAAAATCAAATTGAAAAAAAATATATCTTGATATCTTACATGACATTCGGCGAATTCATTTACAGCCAACTGGATTCGTCAAACGTGCCCTAGCTATTTTGTCAGTGTTGATTTTGGACACATTAATATTTGTTAATGCATTTAGCTTATCGTCATTGGAATAAGCAATGGTCACTGGATTCGTACAAACTCAGTAAACTCTCTAATAAAGAGGGCGGTTGATTTACGATCAGGTTGTAAAGTGTGAATGGCGGACATAAAGCGTCATCATCGGCCGATTACCTGTCACACTTTATATGTCCACCCGTCATGTCAACGCCCAATTATATCACAATTATTAGTTATATATGGAGATGGACAAATGGGTGGGATGTGAACCACTAGAATATATTCTAGACTGTGGCAAATCATTGTTTTTATCTTTAAAAATAGTTTTTCTTCACAATTATGCCAATGATATTACACTTATCAATTATTTAAATATAGGAAATAGATTTGAAGTTATATTTCGAAAGCGTATATAATTATTCTGTGTATTGTATGTCTAGCAACAGGAATACTAATTTTGATATTTGATTTAAATGTATTCATATTCACACTTAATTCATTCAGTAATTCATTAATACAATTCAATTACTTTGACATTTCATTCAGATCATTTTCATTTATGTTAAGTTTACATAACAACTTCAAAATATCGCCATTTTGGAAGAGCGAACCACCACCGCACTACACATTTTCTAGTGTTTCAGTACCATACCATTTTTGCGTTTGTGTTTCGCAGTTGCGTTTATCTGGCGTGATTATGTCTAACGAGTAGGTAGTTACGATTATTGAGCCGCTTAATTATGTCTTCACACTTTTTAGTCGACGCTCAAGTGAGAAATAGGTTTATGTCACAAACATAACTCATTGCAGACTTTTGATAAATAATTTAGTGATAAATTTATTATACTCAAACACATTTTGAATGTTAATTGTGTCAATGCATGTCCAACATTAAAGTTCAAACATTCAAATGAATTTAGATTTTACATCATTTTTATTTTTCTTATTTTGCTAAATTACCAAATTTTTAACACAAATTAAAGCTTATGAGAATCACTAAATTGTTTTCACTGTATAAATCATTTTGTGGCTATTGCTATATTTATATCTGACTGTTTAAAATGCATCAATTCACATTTATAAATTTTTGTAATAATTTAACGTGTTTGAATTCAAATAAAAATTGATAAATGCGCTCGTTTTATAGTCGCAAAATAAAATGTTTATATCCGTTTAAAACGAAAATGAATAACTTTTACCAATCGAATAAAATCCAATAAAATCTCGATAAAACAGTACGATCCATAATCCCCTACGGTTCCTTCTCTTTGATAAAGCTGTCATTGATCAAGAGTTGTCTCTTTAGACCAGATGGGCAATCACCTGTACCTAATACATAATAAAATGAAATCAACCGCTATCAAACAAACCCCTCCCCACCCTGGGTTATGCCCTACAAACTAAAGCAATGGGGACGGGGGTCTGTGAACGAGCCTTTTAAATCGACCGATCTGTCCCCAATCCGTGTCCTGCCCTATGCTCCGCGCTGAAAATTAGTTAGAGGTGAAGGGTGATGGTTTTGTCAACCACTGAGTTTACTTGATTAAACACTTGTTTCGTTGAAATAAATCTGTTTAACTCTTGCAATGTGAAATAAATCAGTTATATTTGCTAGTGACTTGATTTAGCACGGTGTGATGTTTCTACTCGGATATAAATTGTGGCTCTTTGAAAAATCAATCTGATATTATAAAGTTTCGTTTTGTTTAATCAATGTTTGATCTAACGTCGTGTTTTCAAAAATATATATATTTCTAAGAGCGTGGTTTGTTTTTGTCTTGATTTATTTTTCATTTATATTTTTGTTATTCTATTTAATTAAACTCTTAACATTTCTCAACTTGAACCGACTCTACTCAACTGACATTGATTTCCAAATAAACATAGTTTAAGAAATTATGTTTTCATCATTAAAACATGCTTTTATTTAACATATTTCCTTAATTTAAACATGTGCCCGACCGTCTTAGATCATATTGAGTAGCACAATGCCTTAGCAACACGCGCCTGTAACTCGATCTGTCGTTGCTAACGCCATAACGCAACAGGATTCACGCGTTTCAAGCTGGGGACACAATGCTACCCTCGTGATTTAATAAGGCCACACCCCTTTTTACATATACAGGAGACATGTCCCATAATGATCAACTGGCAAAGGGACGAGTTGGATGGTGATATTGGGAAGGCGTTTTAACATGGTTGCTTTTGTCTCGACCAGACGGCAATGTCCATATGAATATTTTAAACAAAAATAAGTCATTGAGTGTCGGTATGTTTTATAATAATGCATACATTACTAAATTGAGTGTTTCTGAACATTTTCTGATTGATCAAGAACATACTATCAATACGCCTAGCGACTCTGCACGATTTGCATAATCTTAAAAAGGTTATTCGAAAGGGAAGAGCGATACGTTAAACTTAACGGACGTCATCATATACAGCTATCTCGGTATATTTTGCTGAGCGCACCACACATAGAATCCGTCTATTGAAATGGCATAGGGTTCTAATTGCCCAACCAATCTGTTAATTTATTTTGCTGTTATTTGATCCCTCCTCTATTCCATGTAATATAATTTACGGTTCTTGACAAAATCTTACAATCTTACATTTTACCGCTAGGGCAGGAGGGTATGTTTTTTTTAAGGTAGCATAACAATTGTTCGTATAAGTTTGGAAAAATTAACAAAATGTAAGTAAATCTGTCCGGTTTTGACTATAATATAAACGTATAACATACAAAGCATAATTACTTTTTGGGGTGAACATTTTACATAAAAGAAAATGGGTATTTCATAAAGAGAAAAGAAAGTACCATCCTATTTAAAATGAAGAGGTTTTATTGAATTGCTACAAAGCCTATATGATAACGTCTTCTCAGTGAAAATTGGTACTTATACCTTGATTAAGTTGAGTTGAATTGTTCATCGCATTGATGATAATTTTACTTTAGACCATTGAGACACAGTGGGTGAAATTTAATTACGTTTTACACCCAAATGAGATCAAAGAACAAATATATCATATTATTATGCAATTGTTTTATTCATGTTTTATATCATATTTCGGACAAGGTACAAGAATACGAAAAGCTTATACAGATGAACAAATACAAAGATATCTGGTTTTGGTCACTAAATGGTTAACCCAAAAAATGGGTTAGGAAATGATCCCGTTATAAATGTATAAGATAAACAATCTAAAATTTGTAAGACATATTTTTTTCAGGTATCAATTATAACTATATGTTAATGATTAACTTTTATCATGCATATAACGAATCACTATGAGGACCACCTATATATTCGGCTTTCATTAATTTAGTTTTTTTAAATATATTTTCTTGTTCTTTTTTATATCTCTTTGTGAACTTCAATCAGCAAACGCATAATGTTAACTATAAGAATCAACAAAATCCCGCACAAGATTAACGTGAGCGATAATACAGGAGCTTGAATAAAACCCTCTGTCAATGCTAATTAAAATCGCTGAAGACATGTATGAAAACTCGATAATGGAACACAATGGAACCATTCTGAACGATTCTTTTTTCTCGTGCCGCAATGCGTCAAATCAAAGAACAAAGACGCGAGTGTTTTAAAGATAAAGCCGACTTGAAAAACGTAGAGATAACGATCAACATACTATGCAGAAAGGAAAGATTTGCAAATGCGTTTTATACAGATTTTTTTTTTCTTTGTGAGCTGTTTGCTCTAAAGAATTTTGTTACGTCCAAAGGAAACTTTTTGGGCAAACGATTATTGTTTGTTTCTTCTCAATTCGTATTGAAAAAGCATAAAAATTAGATAATTATAATATACACTTATGTTGTATAGTTAATGGCGTTTGACCTTATCAAAATATAAAGCCGAATATTCATATACCTTTATGGGATTATGATTTGGGTGAAAGTAATAATCTTATAAAGTATTTTCTACTGGTAAATCTCTCTGATTTCACGTTAGATGGTATTTCCTTTCCGAAAGCAAATTATGTTCTAGATGGCATTTTTTTATGAACAGCACCGTAAATCCTTCACTCAAAATATTTATATGCGATTCGCCTTTTTCTTCAATAACCTTCGCTTTTCGAATGCATGAATGAATATAATTATGACGTCACAATTACCTGCGTTTGAGTGACACCTAAGCTGGCTGCAAGCTCCGCCCTCTCGGGCAGTGCGAGGTATTGCGTCCGTTGGAAGCGCTTATTGAGATGTTGAAGCTGGAGACTGGAGTAAATGGTGCGGGGTTTTCGCATTTTCTTCTTACGCTCTTTTGCGGAGAGGGTGGAGTCATCTTTTAGACCTGTAAAAATATTACAATGCAAGCTAATTTCAAAAATATGGAACAGAGGTTTGATTGGAGTTTGTTTTATTGACATTAAAAATAAAGTAAATGTGTACGTGTTTGTGGCGAAATTCTAAACAGCAAAACAAAATGGAAGTGATACACATTTTGTCTTGACATACGTGCTTGAAACATCAAAACTTTGAACTAAGCTACTCATCCAAATTGAAGAACCGCTCTTGAAGCAAAACATAATGTGAGTGGTGCATTTCCTTTGTTGAGAGATTTATTTTGTAATTCAAATATTGCTATTCATAGTTTTATCCCTTTAAAAGAAAATGCGCAAATACTCAATGTCAGGTCAATGTGTCAACATGAGACAAGGGATGGACCGTTAATCTTGCTCTAAATGTATGATTGTTGACCTTGTACCATTGCGTTCCTTCCAGAACGTGATACCAATGCAGGATGGATATGCTCAAAATCGGATGCGGGCTTGATAGTGAAAACCCGAAAATGCATCAGCTAGGGTTCAATGGCAAAAACGTTCCCACTCGGCAAGACGTCCACGGACGTTGAGAGGACGCCCTACTTTGGGCCCGTATGAAAGTTTTCCGGACGTCCTTATTCGTCGCGGACGTAGTAAAGACGTTGCATCGACGTCTCGTCTGAAACGGACGTAGTAATTACGTTTTACGGACGCCGGGACGTAAAAGGACGTCCTGAAAACTTTCATACGGGCCCAATGTAGGTCGTCCTCTCAACGTCACGTCCGAAAACGACGTACAATGGACGACCTTTGCCGAGTGGGTTGTAGCATTAAAGTTCGGTTAGGTTCACATCACAAAACATATATTCAAAGCTAGTAGAATTTCTCATATATACAACTTGATGACGAACCGAATCATTCGGATAAAGCCATGACTTAACAATCAAGATGCATTACCATAATCTAATTTTCTATTGCATTTCTATTAAATAATTTGACGTTATGATGTTCTCAAAACAACGTCCTGACGTTTTCTAGCGACGTCTCCCAAATGGGTTACTGACCGAGCAACAAATCCATGCGGGCTACATGCCTCGAAATGATGGTTGATGAGCATGCGAGTCTATATACATTCATCAGACCCTTAGCATTTCACATGCGTTTCATTTGAGTAGGCCTAAAATGGATTATAAGGGCATTTTGATGTGGCATCGAGTAAGTTTATGAGGGTGAGTATTTGTCCTATAAAAGTCATTCATCAGACATAAACCAACATAAATATATGTTTCATGTGAGTTAACATGGAGTATAGTTTTGAAACAAATACGGGTCTTGTTTGATGTTCAAGTTATAAATCAGAACTGAACGTTTATTCATATATTTTATATGTAGAAATAAATAATTTGTTAAAGTTCTGCAGCCAATCTAAACAACAATATGTCTATATTTAAACAAGGCATTAATTATGACCAACTCGCAAGTTTATGTTTGCTGCACGCAAAACAAAATTCGCAATAGTCGAATCCCTAAGTTAACCCATCGAAAAAGGAATGAAAAAATGCCAAAAATACTACTATTTGTAACCTAGCTGTTTTATTGTATTAATTCCTGCATCTTCAACCTATTCACTGATTCACATGAGATGACGCTAATAGGTTTACAAATAAGTCAATGCAGCATTAATAGATAAAATTAGCATCAACTATTCCTCAGAGACAACTCAATGTGAATATGTGGGCTTCCAGCAGCATCTTGACATAGAAAAGACATGTGGCCTCTAGCTGAAGGCCTAGGTAGTGACATTTTGGAAGGGAAGGGATACCTTTAGGTAGGGTGGAAAGAGCACCCTATGCTGAAGGCCTAGGAAGTTATTGTTTTGGAGGCAGAATTTAGGTACATGAATTAAGAAAAGATAGGAGCACACTACGTGAAGAATTCGATCAAATATCAAATGATGTAAATGTCATAATGTCGAGTAAAGAATAAGAAAGTGCATTTTATTTTTGTCGTATTTTTCTTGATTTTTATCTTTTGACTTGAAGATACATTTATATATATCGCCTTCAAAACAGCCTAACTATTTTCAATCACTTTCAAATTGAACTTCATATAGTTTTATATGTGACATTTTCGATTTCACGAATGACAACGCGCAGTGTGCCATTTCAACAACAACGTGTCCTAAAAGACTGTGTTGATTAAGTGAAGCTAATCAAGACAAAACCCTCGTGTGTTCGCCCAACGCTACCCTGGGGGAATCAAGGTATAAGGAGGTCGCTTAAAGTGGAAGCGGGGTGAGGGTTGGAAGTGCTAACCTATTAAAGGTGTGCGACGTTTTAAGGATGCGTTTTAAGGAAGATGCACTTTCGGGACAGCGAAGGATGCTTATTTGTGCATTATGGATTCTGTCACTTGAAGGTGGTTATTAAGGGGGAACTAGGGAAAAGTGGAAAAGTTGAATGTTAATGCAAATGAAACCGTCAATCGATTTCATGGCATGTGTCAGAAGATCACCTAGGCACAGGGCAGAAGCATAAATAACTTTCTTGTTGTCTTAAATATATCTATCTTATCATAATTTCCATTTTGCCCATCACAATATTAAAATATCATGTATAAATGAATCAGCTACCAAAGTGCATTTTTTCTATGATTTTAAAACAAACAAAAACTGGATTATGAAACCTCTTGACATTTAAGTGCACCAACACGGCCAGATGGCATATATACTCAAAGTCCATTATAAACAAACATTTTGTTTTTATTTAGGTGTAATCCTTTAATTTAAAAGCAGTCTATGTCAGTTCACCTTCCATTGACATTTATGTACTCGTATTTTCACACAGGTGTCTTTAACATGAGTGCAATAAACATTTGAAATTGAAAAAATGAGGAAGAAAATTTGATTCATATCATTAAAATTAAGACAAGGTTTACTAGCAATATTGCTTATTTTTGATCTAAAGTTGGATTTGTGAATATTCTATATATTTCAGCTTGGAGCAACTTACTATCGCTATCCAATACACTATGACAATTGCTGCAATGTATTTTATATTGTAAGTCAAGTGTCATTTAAACGTTAAATGAAAAGGCATATCCCTAATTTGCACGCGTATCAAATACAAGTAAACATGTGCTAGGTGCACCATATATCAATTAATATTACACAATACACGCTTGAAAATTAAGATAAAATACAACTGCTGTTTCTTCTGAATATCACGCACATGTTATACATGTATAAGGGTTTTCACGATCAATGTTCGGGTCGATAGCGGGAAGATATATGAAAGAAATCCTTCTGATCTTGAGTTAGTTAAATGTTTTATTCAAGATCGTAGACGGAAATTTGCGCTGTATTTAGCAGCATATTCCATTATCATTGATACAAATAAACATGATTAACAAAAATGAGCAGACGCATACTGTCATTTTGTTCACATTTATATTTTCTTTCCCCATAACCTCCTGCGCCATAAAGAACCATGCATAGTCATATGGTCTCTGCATTTTGATATCTTCATATTTTGATATTTTCATTTGCAATATATTAAATTCCCTACATGACCCTCTTGTCGTACCCACTCAAGTACCCTCTTATAGACACCTTCGTTCCTTTCATCTTTTCAACCGTATGTCTATGCCGACCTGATGTACTACTTTCATTGGAAGGGGTGTGTGCAACTGCGGAAATAAATGACATCCCTCAAATCCGAAATTGTAATAAAAATAATGATTCTGTTGCTTTTGATAATACACGAAATACATTTTTGACCATTATGGTTGATGTTTGTGATAACTCGATGCTTTGCGAATCTCCATGCAAAATCATGTTTAAAAAACTCAACATTTTTATGCACTTATCCCTTCATTTGTTACCACTGAGAGCATCTTGAAGGAGCTACCAAGTGTTATTCCGTGGTGCGGAGGTTAAATGGAGGAGGTATATATGCGTGAAACTAGCGTTTTCAAGAAGTAGCGATGGGAAAAAGCGAACGGGATTTTTTTTTCGGTTTGAGGGTGCAAAATATTTTTGGGACAGTCGTCGGGGTGAAAGAGTGTAAAGGGATCGCACCTTTTCACCTGGTTACGTTTATATGTTTTGTGAAAGCATGCGTAAGAAGGATAATAGAGTGGTATTGATGCTATGGTTGAGCATCGGAATTTGCCGTCCCAGTCTAATAAGGGTTTTTCGATGATGTACTTACAAGTATTATTAAGTCCAAAAGAAATGAGTTTCTGGTCTATATTGCCAGATAGCAGTGTTTTTCAATCCTCGCTGGTTACGAAATACGATACGTGACTTTGGTATAGATAAACAGATGCTTTGGTAAAAATGGAAAATAAATGGCTTCTGCTGGATGTAATATAATCATGAATGTATTTAATCAATATAAATATTCATTTATTTCTTATGTCTTAAGTATATTGCAATATGAAACTATCATAAGTTTAAATAGTATGAGAGCTTTAAATGAAAGAAAAATATATCTGTTGTATATTTCATTATTTTTTTTATATTTGATATTTTATTATGTGTAGCTAATTTAGTTGAATTGAAGTCTAATATACAAAGCAATTTTCCTATGATTTGCTTCAAAATACTACAAAATAGTATTTTAGTATTTTAGTATTTTAATCCATATTAAAAACTTCAAGGTCAAACGTATTAAAAACTAATAAAAACTGGACCAGATGTCTATATTATTTTGAAAAGGCAAAATTCACACACAAAACAGTCACCCACTATAATGGATGACAAGACTCTGCATAACATATACAATGTATATTCAATTTAATTTTCACATATTTGAGTCTCCATTATGAACATGTGACCATATTATAGGCGGCGGTATCTAAGGAGAAAAGATCAAAGGAAACTTTGTATAATAGACATCGAGCGCTCGTCGCCAGCAACTTACCATGGTCTGGTTGCTTTCTCGTGAAAACATTCTGTGCATAACCACTAAATTTCGATTAAGAATTTCTCAGCGATGATATTGAATGGTAGTTTTGAATGGATGGTATTTTTTATATCAATAAGGGAAAAAACTTTATATTTTGAAGACAGTCCAGACAGATGTGATTTGACTTTCTTTATGCTTCGTATTCTATATCATTCAGATTGCAACAGTACTGTGTTGCAGCCCCATATAAAACTGAAGAGATGCTGTTTTGAAAACAAACGGATTTGAATATGTTGAATATGATTTTACTCGTTTTATAATTGATAGAGCTCGTTATAACATGAGTCGCGCAACACGTTTTTACTCAACGCAGAAAAATACTTTGTAAATTTCGTGATTTTATGCACATATAAGCCTTCATTGAAGGAAGTGTCCTTGACAAACTCAAAATACACCAAAATCAGCTTTATGTTATAACAATAAAATCACATGATAAATCATAATAGATGTTTTTAATGATTTTCAGTTTTGCACTGCATCTGAACATGTAATTGCGCGCCAGTTGTGTTTTATATTGCTTAAAATCCATCCAAATGGAATGCTAGAAAAATTATTTAAAAGCCGAAGGTGAAAAAATAGTTAAAATTATTGCCTACAATGCAACACATCTGCGATTAATAACGGAGGGTAAAAATAATTATTATCTCCAATGTATTAATGAGAGAAGGCAATTGAAAGTTAAATAAAAACAATCGATACTTGATGAAACATCAAATAAAAAATCAGTTTGTTATATGTAAATCAATCAATGATGCAAATATATACTCAACAAATAATGTATTGTTCTACTCAACCAATATATTTTGATTTAGCTAGTGTCTTTAAGCGGATTAATGTTTGAAAAAGTTTGTTTAACTTTAAATTATGTTACGTACCTCGAAATTTAAGTCATTTTCAATTTCAAATTTCGTTACTGATGCGATAACTTCGTGTAATATGTTTAATTGTTCTAATTAATTAACCATCGGTTGCCGTTAATCTTTGATGTGGTTCCCTAACATATATCATTCACCTGTCTTGCTAACACTCTAGGCAGCGTACGTTATTGTGGCGTCAATTCTACAAGAATTAATTAATTATACGTTAAAATAACGTTTGCTTTGATCCGGCATGCACATCAAACCGAAAATCTTACGATACAATCGGAATTGATATTTGATAAAGACATTATTCTTATTGAGCATTTATTCCTGGCAACTTTTCATATGTAACAACAAATGAAACGTCTCCTTTCGACGTTTTGGCGACGTCTTGCCAAATGGATTTTATTAAGAATTATTTTCCCACACGCGCCATTGATAAAATAAAGACAAAACCCATTTTCTTTACTTGTGGTCAGTGCTTTTGGCGACACAAAACTCGTCATTTTAATTTCACTTTATTCTAAAGAAAACGACCAAAGAGGATTTATGTCCCATTTATCCTAGAATTTTATGTGAACGGGACCTTATTCCTATTCCATCAACATTTTGTTTCTTTTAACTGGAGATTTCACAATAGAATCGACTTCTTACAAACAGCTTATGGAATTTATCTATAGAAAAACCCACATACATATATTATATTTTTTAAAATATATTATATAGTTTTTTTCGGCGACGTCTTACCCAGTTGGTTTTATTATACCTTTTATTTTCCAACACGCGACATTTGTATTATTAAGACACAAGACTATATTTCGCCTTAGTTGTGGTCAGTGCTGCTGGCGACACAAGACTCGCCAGTTTAATTAGTTACAATAGTAAAATGAAATAAAAGTTGAAATTAGCAGCCATTGAAATAATATGCACCTGTAACCATAAAACGTTCGGTCACACGCGTTTCTATTTTTTTTTTTTTTTTGATATTCGAAAATTTACTTGCTTTGATATAAATTATTTGTGCCATTGTTTAACGTACCTTGGCACCTGGGTACCCGCATAACCTTATTCTATTTATTGATTTCATTGTTGTGTTAGTATAAAATCGGTGACAATCAGTTTATTATATATTAATATATGCATAAACATTCGAATAGCAAATTGTTTTTTTTTTCAATGGCTCATATTCAAGAAATTTCCAAAGAAAGAATCGACATTGTGTATCTACTCATATATTTCTTTATCTTTTTAAATACCATTTTGAGCTTTGCAATGGGGAAGGAAGAGAAAATCGGAGTGTACAAACAGTCGCTCGCGTTTCTCACATGGAAAACACTTAAACTATAAACGATAATTGCTAAACGGATTTAGGATAAACGCTGTACGCATAAACGATATGCCATAAACACATACGAGGATAAACGATAAACGCAAAAACGCTAATGAGAGTGAGAAGTTAGAACCGCGCGCCAGTTTATGTAGGCCCCTATATGCAACTAGATACTTATTCGTTGTAAGACTTTTCTAAATTAACCTTTTCCTTACTAAGCATCATCCCATTTAATTTTAAGTGAATTTTACAAACATGTGTTAACGTGCTGATAGCTTTTAAATGACATTTCCATTTGGTCTTTCAACCAACAGAGGCGCCGTAAAACTCTTTTAAAAAGCAACATAGGATGGACTGAAATCTAATAAACGCATATATATACCCTTAATAGTACCAAACATTCCTTAAAGAGGGTACCCATCGCCTAATGGTGTAAGCGCTGTTCTATTGTTGCACACCCTTTAAAACATAAGAGAAAAGAGCGAATTGTTAAAAGTTAAGATAGGTTCTTTTTAGGTATGCGCCCGCGATTTCTTAATGGGATATCATCTTACGTATGTGATGACAGTGGCTATTCAACTAATTGTATCCAATATATGTCTTCATTTTCGTTACTGTGACGGTATGCAATTTATGACAAAATTTCACATTCTCTATGTGCTTTAGGCAACCATAGAGCTAAGAACTCTGTTCATGTTACTTTAAAAAATAAAAATATAAGCTATTTCACATAGTCCTTATACCATTTGTTTTAATGCTCATAGTTGAGTTATAATATGCATTATGTATCAATGTTGGTTATTGATTTGGGCATAAATCATCAGTTGATTTTGCTATTTGATAAACAGCAAATGATAATCAAATAAAAGTATCAAAATTACTGAAAGTCTGAAAGTACTATTTCAAAATGAAACATATATATTCTGTTGCTTCTCTAAACATATTAAAGATTAAGGATAATATTTTCAACGTATTCACAAACATGATGAAGAATATCATCCTTGAATAAACTATCACGTTTCCAGGATGAATGAAATTAGTATAAAGACCCGCTTTGCCTCAATATGACACATTCTATACCAAATAAAGAGTGTATTCGAGACTGTGTAAAACTAATATCCCTTTGAAGAAATGAATGACTTTATGGTTTATTGGAAAACGCAATATTTCTATGATTATGTTCAAGCTTATAGCAGTGTTTCATGACTAACATCAACGCATTGATAAAATCATACAAATTATTAACATGCATCTTTTCATTTAAATCATATAATATTATATTCGTATACCAGTATTCCTTTCGAGCGAATGATAATTGTGATTTGGTTTTATAATATAAACAACATCATAAGATTATGACATATTGCGTTTTTTTCATGAAAAACGTCCCGTTCATGTTTGCTTAAAATGAAAAAAATAACGTTTGCTGATGTCAGCGCTATAACTATTCCGTGTATTTATAATCATATAATAAAGCGTTCTCTTACCTTCTTCTTTCATGCTGTCCAACCTTCCGGATCCCGGAAACGGCAGCCCATAGCTCAGCGGATTCGGATATCCAGACGTTAGTCCATTCATGCCATTACTTCCAGGATATCCCCCGGGATATCCCATAAATCCACGCGCGGGATTCCCCATGGATCCTCCAGAGGGGGATTCCCCCGGCGAAAATCCATAACAGGAAGTGGAATATGCCGGGTGTGACGCAAGCGGATGTTGTGACGCTTTCAACGGATTTGATGACGTCATCATTGGTGATGACGTAGGCAGATATTGTGCAGCACGAGATGACATGACGTCATCGATACTGGAGTCAGGTGTAGCTGTCATACTTTTATTTTGATTTAGTATAACTTAGGATTTATAACAGTCAGTTAGATTTTATTACTTATGCATAAATATCGAGTCATTCAAGTCAGTTCAAGCTTCACTTATGAGTTTCACTTATGAAATTTGTTCCTGATATTTATTCAAGTTGATTGATTGTAACAAATGAAAGTATGTTCCAACTGTTTCGGTTTTACTAAATATTTTATTGTCGTTCAAATCCTAAACAGATCATATACAGTTTCATTATGTATGCATTTCCATTTTCAAGAAACCATTGTCGAAAGTCACAAAATTTTACTCAAATATATCATTAATACTTCTAGCTCAATTTATCATACGCAATTTAGGGTACAGAGTAACATCTGTATTTGTTTCGTTCGTTCGCGTGTAAATCTGTTACTATCCTGGGGCAGCCTATTTGCCAGTGCAGTGAGTATCTTGCTCAATATGTCTCCAGTTTTCTCTTGTCTGAGTATATGCTTGCTTAAGCTAAGTGTCACTTCTAAGAAGCTGTAAAATATTGTCCCATATGTGATTAATGACTTATTTCAATATGTTATGGGCTCAATATGCACTGTCAAAAATACGTCTTGAACCATTCGTTTCTAAGACTTGATTAGTAGAAAGTTGGATACAAGAACAGTTTATTTATTTATAATGTGTTTGTTTGAATTTGATAATCACTGTGTAATAATCCAACAAATCCAGTCTTATAATTAGATCAATCGATATTTTCCATAAAATGTTTATGTTTTGTGATTTAACATAAGTTTCACTTTGCTTTTCACTGCATCTAATTATAACATTATAATGTTTTAATCGCGACCTATTTATAGAACCTAATTAACTCCCAATTGATGAGCTGTGCGCGCGTCGAGAGACAATTTCATCCCAAATAACTATATCAATACTCTTTATTTAATATTCACGTCCCTCAACATGCATCGCGTCGTCAAATATATTGAATTAGGAATAAACTGAAAACGCATTGACACTTTAAGCGAAAATACCGCCCCCCCTTTTTTTTCGGTGACGACGAAAGGGGGAGAGAATTGGTACAGAAGCAACTTGTTTGGAACGGCGCCTCCGAAAAAGGGGGTAGGACGATGGGGACAAGACGTTGTAAATTTGGGACAATACGGGGTGCTTAAAACTGAATAAGGGGCGATTCATAAAGCGTACCCATTCAAAAACGTAACCAAACTGGCGGCAGAAATAGATGGGCTTTTAATAATGTAATGGGATGTGTCCCTCATGCAGACCCCATTAAAAATTGTCGCCAAATAGATGGTCCCCATTTAGGCTTTTTAACAGCTGTCAGTTGCATATCAAATATTGGGGGCTCCTCCCCTCCCCCAGTTCAATAGACCGTGATCACAATGTGTCTATTTTCTTCGTTTAAGGCCTTTTTCATTGCGTCGCCAATATTTTTGTCGGTTTCTCTGTCTCCCCCACGCAAATTTCAGTTACGCGACGATTTTCATTGGTTCATAATTTCGCAGAGGTTATTCCCATCATTTATTGCGTTGGTGCTGTTAGGAGAATGATTTATTCCAAGATAATATGTTTTCATAATATTCATTTCAGAATTATTCAATTTAGATGAAAGTTCATAGCCTATATTTTATATATAACTTTTGAAAAAGTGTTTTGTTATACAATACAACATATGTTTCAACATGAAAAAATATGTTATAAAACTCCATACTTGTTTAATATATCAACAATATTTAGGGTACCGGTTTTGATTAGGAAACATTATTATCTTATCGTTATATCTATTACGCCATTATAATGTATTAAATACTTAAATTGCTAGAAAAGGCTAATTATCATAGTCATCGATCTTATTAAAAACCAAATTTTTTTTTCATAAAGTATGCAGTTTATCTAATCTAGAAATTAAATAGTCTAAATTTGGTCATTGAATCGATACAATGTTACGATAAACATCACTTTCTCAAAACATGACTTCGTCGATTTCTTAGAAATCTAACTATTTGGCATTAACTTTTAATTGCCTGTGCAATGCCAGCATAAAGTTTAAATTATGTTATAGATTTCATCATTTTAATCAAAATCATTTAATGATGTCGTTGTTGATAAAATACTAAATATCCATATATCTTTAATGGCACATGTACTTCGGATACTATTATATGCTTTGTAATTCAATAAAAATTCATAAAACAAATCATTCAAAGCATTTAAAATGAATTTTTGATTAACAAATGAAAATATTCTTATTGAATCAAATAGATAACAATCAATATACGGGATGCAAATTTCCAATATTTGTAGGTTTTCATTGTACTAAGATGGTTAAGTTAAATCATTATTTGAAAAAATAAAACGTAAAAAAAAAGAATAGTTTGTTTAACCTTTATTTGATTTTAATCTTATTCAATATATAGGTTGCTTTTATTTCCTAACAAAGCTGTCTTTCAATGTATTCCTTACGGGAAACTTAAAAAGCGAGTTAAAGCTACCTAACAGCGCGTTGTTTTTGGTCTGTCACAAGGAATTCATTGGAAGACAGCTTTGTTAGGAAATAAAAGCAAGTAAAAGCTTCCAATGTGGCCAGGTCCTTATGTATTCTTATATTATTATGCACATTTTATTTAGTGATATTTTATTGGATTCTGTTACATCTCAACTTATTTCGCAAGTTGTATGTCTGGAGGTTTCTCAATTCGCACTTGCATTGTCCACCATGAGAAACCATTTTGCATCTTGGCCAAGCACCTTTAACTTCGATAGCTCCGATATACATGTATGTTAGTTTTCATTCCATTGCAATATTTATGATTTATAATGGCTAAAAGGTGGTGGCAAAAATATAGGATTATAATAGGAAAGAGTAGTATAAGATGCTGAAGATCAAACAATGAAATTCATGACCATATCTATGCGTATTTATTTTATAATACACAATACCATGATTAAGGACAAATATTGTTGATACACTAAATCAGATTCGATAACATATAGTTAATATGTAAGTTAAGAAAACCCGACAATGTGACGTCATAAAGATGTAGCTGCTCCGAAAACACCCACACGGCAAGACGTCATCGGACGTCGAGAGGACGACCTAATTTGGGCCCGTGCGTAAGTTTTCCGGACGTCCTTACTCGTCGCGGACGTAGAAAAGA
>LQRL01015849.1:0-16073 GCA_001703475.1 Hydroides elegans | reverse complement strand
TCATTTCCAAAGTTAATTTTAGTAAAAACTGACCATCCTGCATATACGCATTGTTGAAGTTCACGGGGGATCCAAGGTCACTGACCTTCTAGTTTATGTTTTTTTTTGGGAAGGCGTATTGGTTAAATTAAGATAGCTGAAGCACTATAAGTTCTCTCAGAATTAGGTAAAAATGTATGTTTTACTCATAACTTCATATATTATATCATGTTTATAACCCCTAAAATGACCCCAAGAAAGTTTTTTTTTTATTTGGACCCCGAAAAAACTTTTCTGAGGGGTCTTGAAATCCTTAAATAAGTATAAATGATAATAGCGTATGCTTATAAATATTTTGAACGTGATAATTAAAGTCAACCGTTATTGTCAGGCGCTAAAGACGCTAGCAAAATTTGAAGTTTTGAGGAAAGTTTACATGTTTTCTGCATAAATAAACTGCTAATCAAGGCAGATATGTTTGAAATGGACCAACAAGTTTAAAATGTTAGGCTCCCGACTAAAAAGTAAGCGGTGCCCGCACCCGGCGACCGCAAAGGTAAAGCCCTAGTATGTTAGTTATGATTTGAATTTCAAAAGTTTCTATTTATGTGTGCCGCAAAAAACCTCGACAAATGTTGTGAAAATAAGTTAAAAAACTCTACAATCGCTATTTTTAGGGGTGATTATACCAAAATTTCCCGGGGGTGCATGCCCCCGGAACCCCCCTAGGATGAAAAAGTCCTTATTAAAAATGTTCAGTATCAATAATTTTCCCGACATGCACCCATACATGTACTTGTACATGACATTAGTAATTCGAAGCTCAATTACATGTATATATCCACTTCTACTGATTTTATTATATTTCACATTTTCTCGGGGATGCTTCTAAGGTGTTGCTACAAACAATACATTTACACATATAGATTTATTGTTCTGAAAATCATCTTTTATGATTCCGATGTTCTTCCCCCAGATACTTCAAGGTGCTGGTGCAAGAGATGTCCCTCAAAATAGACCAAGGCTTCATCAACTCCATGCTCGGTCTATTCATCTCTGAAGAAGAAGGCGAAGAAGCGAGACAAGAACGGTTTAAACAAGATATGAAGAGTATTGAGACCGTGCTTAAGGATTTCGCAATGCAATCGTCGGCCGATGAACAAAAACACTTTTATGATATGCTGCATATATCGCCGCTTAAGGTCAGTGACCCTTGTATATCATGATATTTTCATCTTCCATCGCTACTCGTGGGATGTTACATAACACTTTATGTCGTTGATGATAATTTTTGCATTGTACTATATCAACTAGTCATAAAATAGTTAAGCGTTAAGGTAAGTAAAGCTAACTACATTTTTGTTCAATGCGGTACTGTACAGCATATCTTTGTTCAAGCGCGAGGAACTCAAGCTATGACCTCAATGCAATGTAATCATGTAATCAGCCTCACCAATATGTTTGTATTTGTTAGGATTAAACTCATATCACGACCAATATGAAACGTTCCGTCTGATAAACCCTTTCTTAATATCAATCTTTGGTAGAGGTATATAATTATATGAATGAGATCCTTCACACAGTTGCACTTGAGATGCTCGTTTCACAATGGCCTTGAACTGCTCACATATATATGTATATATGATTATAAAAATAAAGTAAATATTGATGTTTTATCCATACAAACCAGGTGCACCTGAGTTTCTCGATGTACGACGGGGGCGAAGAAGGAGACAAGAAGCCAGCGCAGATGTATTCGAACGTTTTGAATCTCTTCTTGCAAAGTGTGGGGATCGTGCTAACTGATATACAAGATGTCATCTTCAAGTGAGTAGAAGTGTTTTCTGACTTCCATTCCTCTCACCTTTAACCATTCCCTTCATCTTCGTGTTCTTTAGAATGTTTCCATTTCTTAAACGAGTCTTAATCTCATTCACTATCCGATACCCCTGTTCTACACACACTCGCCACTCCTCTGGTATAACTGATCACTGTGTAAGATTATTCAAGGGGATTTTAGGAAAACCCTCTTATGATAGATATATTATTGGATTTAATGTTTGATCATGTTCTGGACCCTTGATTGACGACGGTAATTTTATAAAGCCATACATCCAATTTCCACCTTACATTAGGTTTGTTCAATATCATTTATTTATTGAGTGATATCAGCAATTTAATTTGTTTATTATGATACATAAATACTAAGTCGTTTCTTGTTCATAGGTTGGGCTACTTTGAGAGGACATATAACTTCTACAATCAGACTCAGCTAACAGGCGAAATAGCCGGACACTATTCTAGTCAGGTAAAACAGGATTTTTTATTCTAAACTATTTACATTGTATATCCATTCATGGTTTTGCATTATTTGTAATCATATATAAAGCTTACTAACCGTCATGATCAGTTTATATTGTAATCGAATAGCAAGGATAATTGATTATGTATTGGATATTACAGAATATCAGAAATTCAGGTCATCTTATTAGCAAAACCCCGATGGGACCTTAACATTACATTTCATATCACAAATATCTTTCTTCTTAAATGATAATAGGGAACGTCATAAGAACCCTTTGTTTTGTTTGTAGGCCATTAAGCAGATGTATGTTCTTGTGCTGGGTCTGGATGTGCTTGGAAATCCATTTGGCGTCATCCGGGGCCTGGCCACTGGCATTGAAGATCTCTTTTATGAGCCATATCAAGTAAATAATTATGTGGTGATCTCTTTTATGAACCATATAAAGTAATATTTTTATCGGAAGGTCTCATCTCAAGTAATGAAACATTATTAAAAATGAATTATGCTAAGACAAATATCATAGACGAATATATATTTTTAATCCAAACATGTACATTGGAAGTAATATTATTGAACATAACTTTTCCTATTCATATCATATCATTTTGATGAAATTTTTAAAAAGGACACGTATTCATTGACGCTTTTGTCAGGGCATCATAAATTTAATCATTTTTCGTATTATTCCATAGGGTGCCATCCAAGGCCCAGAGGAGTTTGCAGAGGGTCTCGCTCTCGGAGTCAAGAGTTTGCTGGGCCATGCCGTCGGTAAGTGTTATTTAGAATACTAATACCTAGAAGATTTTGTATCCGATTAAGAGTGTAACAGGCAAATACCCCTTTAATTCAGGGGGGGGGGGGAGGTGTAAGGTATATTTATGTAAGTGAAGTACAATTTGGATATTTCTTCATGCAGGTAGGTACATATTTATATACCCAATAAATGTATGCCCAATTTGTCAAACATGTACATGTATATATCGACCCTTAAATTTCATGATAGGAGAAACCAAGAAAACGAAATTATTTTTTTTTTTTAATGGTCAATGCATTATGAAGTTATCATGTTAATGGTTCTTGTTGACCTAATAGTTGGGACTAATAATATAAGAATATGTGTAGAAATTTTCGGGGACATTTGTGTATGATTACATTTGTAAGATTTGGATTGCATAGTTCTTTGGCATATCCAGAGAAACATCCCAATTAAGGTCATTGGGCAATAAGAAATAAAATTGAATTTGATTTGAAGGGAAAGAACCTTTGAAATGTTATGATCAAGCTTGCACCTTTGTGCGATTTTTCTATATTAAAAGACAGTGCCATATTTGGATGTAAATAGTTGTGTTTATGCAAAAAAGTCTGTCAACGAAACTAAGCAGTCAAGTCTGCCAAGATAAACATTTTACATGATTATCATCGGTGCCAACATTCAATATAATGATCTGAGCAGGTACCCAGAGTAGGAACAGAAAAGGGCGAGAGTAAAGGGAACGTAATGTTATGTTTGCATGGCGGAGTTCAAAAGGTGGTAATTGCAATTAAATAGAAAAAAGAATGAATTTTAAAAGAGTGGATAGAAACACTGAAATGTAAAACAAAATAGCTCAGCACTTATTTTTCCCTCACTTTCTTAATCCAGACCCCCATCTTCTTGAAAACTGGAAACTGGTCTTTGAATCAATAAAAAAATACAGCCACCATGCACTCTGTTCACGGTACCAAACACTTTGATTATTTCATTTTCAAAACATGGCTTTAAAAGGTAATAAGGACCCTGGATCGTACCCTCAATTTTCAACCAATTAGATCACATGATCCCTATGTCATTACATATAAATACCAAATAGATCCATATGTGGAAGGGAAAGCCATGTAGTCTAACAACGAGCAAAATGTTATCATAGAAGAGTACAGCATATAAGGAAGGGGAGGGGGTTAAGGTTCACTGCCAAAGTATGAATTGTGTACAATGAGGGGGGGGGATGGTGGGTCGAGAAGGGCGTTCGCTCGTAAATGATTAGACGCCCCCTTCTCCGTTGTGACCTTTATTTATATAGACAAATAAGGAAAATCAGGGAAAAACTGTCAGAACGAGGCTCCCAGAATTTCCACCGTGGATCACCAGGAATCGTCTATATAAACAGGCTTCCCCTCATTCCAAAAATCATTTACCATCAAACCTCTAAATTAAAAATGACTAGCACAAAATTGGACACGAAACAATTAAACGAACATTTAAACAACATATACACGCTAGGCAAAGAAACCACTAGAAAGCTACAGGAAATATTCGGTGGTGGTAACCCCAATGTTGGGCGACGAAAGGAGATCCTTGTTGGTAGTACATGCGAAGGTTGTTTCTTTCCGCGCTATTTTCATCCCGATCACCACAAACATGAACTCGAACTGGACAAAATGCATAAAATCATGGAAATCAACGAAAGGGGGTATGAACTGATACAACCTATAGAAGGCAAACCGGATTTCGTTCGCATTTTCCATAACCAATCGCATTTGGAATTGAGAGGTACATTAAGGGAGGATGGAAGAGGTGGTTTCGATTATGACATTTTCCTTAATCCGACAAAGATTAAGGAAAAATCAGCAAAAACTTTAGCCGATGAGTTTAAATTTAGCGTGCTTGAAGGATTCTATCGACTCGAGCTTGCGACGCGACCGCAACGCATTGCGGAAGAAAAAAGCGTCAAGGGTACCGCTATAACGACTAAAATCGCGCTCTATGAAACCAAAATCGGCGACGACCGAAAAGACAAAATCTCGCAAGCGAGTATCGATAATGTACCGGCGATTTTCTGCTCGTTCCTACCGCTTCATGCTCAAGCGTTTACCACTCGTGGTTGTGCAGTCGGCAAGGCGTGGCCATCGCAGAGTGAGCGACAACAAATGGTTTTGCAACTCGGTTGCGAGATCGTTCCCAAGAGTTCGCGTGGCGGTGATCCGAGTCAAGAATGGCGATGGTCATTCACACAAATCGAATGCGAAATAATGCGGCGGTTATCGCGCGAACAAAAGCTCTGCTACAACCTCGTTAAGATTCTGTTTAATAAGCACATTAAACCCATCAACGATGAGAAAGTGCATACGTACTGGTTGAAAACGGTGATGCTTTGGACTTGCGAGGAATACCACCCTGCCAATTATATCTGGCGCCCGGAGAATCGTCTCATTTTCGTCGCGATTCTGTTTCGCAAAATCTACGACATGTGCGATATGGAATTCATTCCGCATTTCGTGACACCGGAAGTGAATCTCCTTGACAACATAGATGGCGCCACACTCTGTAACATGGCGCTCAAAATGGACGCCATCGCCAACGATCCACAGAGTGCGCTCCCATCGCATAAGGAATTCCGGGATGTGATCAAAGAACTACACACACAACACGATCTCGTGTATAAAATGCGACTAGTTTGGCGTGGGAAACTCGCCGAGGATGAGGATATTTTGGAGATGGTTTTGAATCAATGTTTGTACTTGATGACCCCTGAATCCTTCGAAGTGTTCTTCAAAATCCTATTCCAGCGCTTCGACAAAATCACACCGCGCGCGTGCCAACACAAACTTCATAAACTCATCAATAAATGCGCGAAAAAGGGCGGGAAAGTCCATGACCGTCTCCTTGGTGATGTGATTCCCTATGGAAACGCGATTCTTTCACCAATAGTGCGTAAACTAATAGACGTAGCGGATGATCATATTGTGGTCTACCACGAAGCAGTTGCAAAAGCGTTCGCCACCGTGTTGGAGGTTGATAAGGCCGCTGGAGAAAAATTGGAACTGATTTGTTTGGCGTTTAAGGAATTCAAACGGTGCGATAAAGAAAACGAATACAAGGCTTTGGAACAGTTGGTTGGATCAGTTATGGATGTTGTGTTAGCGAAAATGCCGGATGCGCTGCAAGATCCAAATAATCGCAATGAAACGCCCGTTGTTTTCACGTTGCTCAAATATATTATAATGTTTAAATCCTAGTTCGGATTCATCTGGGTATTCGAACCATTTGACTGATTTTATGTTCTGTGATACTGATTAATTAACATGTATTTATATTATTCCGTACATATTTAATGGATCGAATTCATAAAGTAGCGATATTTGGACATACCCTTGTAGTAATGTCAGAAATGATTTTGTTACGCATAAAAATGAAGAGATTTTATTAAAATATATACAGGTTTGCATATAGAACATAGGGTGTTATTATGATATAAGCTATAAAAGAGGATTTTAATGAAATGTACATGATGAATTCACTATCATAATGCATTAGTTTAATCATAATATTTAATCATTAATAAAAAAACACTCAGCACTAGTCTATATTTAGACAGTTCAAAATACTTGACTGTTATATTAACTGCTTACTATAAACCTGCATTGTATACAAAATTTATATTTGCACCAAGATGGTATTCGAAAAAACATTAACTTAAAGTAGGCCTTATGCTTTCTATTATACTTCTTTAATGTACGCTATGAGTATTCATGTAACATCAGTATTTAATAGCACAGTTTTTGTGTAGAAATAAATAATAAAATAAATAAAAAACATTTTTTTGACGAAAATAAACAAAAAAAATGGTATTTTTATACTTGTTTACAATATTTAATAGGAAAATGACCCATGTTTTACTTAACACATAAGACCCATGTTTTACTTAACACATAAGGCGCTAAGATATTTTCTGATCGCATTAAATTGATTAGTAGAGGATCTTAACCGTGTAATAATCGCTAATTTTTCTCATAACTATATGATTATTCACTACAAAGGCTTAATATAGATTCTTCACAGAACCTACCCTCAAATCACTAGAAAATTGTTCATATATAACACGAAAACATACTGATCGCAGTAAAAGGATTAGTGGACGATCTCTACCACGTGTTACTTGTGACGTCATTACTGTCTTATTTCTTCATTAATCATAATACCATTTCCCATTTATATTCAGGAGATATAAAGCTAAATTCTGATGCACCATTCTGCCTAATGGTTCTAGGACAGAATCCCCGGCTGACAAAATCCCTCGCGGACAAAATCCCCGCGATTTGGTCAGCTAGGACAGAATCCCCGCGATATTTTTGACGAGGTGGACAAAATCCCCGCAGTTGATATTCTTTAATTTTCAACAATTAATACTTTTTTAACGCTTTGGATATAAAATAAATATCAAGTTATAACACTCAGCCATAAGTTCTACCATGTGTAACACATCACTCGATTTGCTGCGATCGGATTAAGGATCAATGTGTGTCCATGTGAGGCGCTTTGCATTTGGAGTCACGAAATATCACACAATAGCACATTAGAAATGCATCTACCTAATCCGATCACAGCAACAAACATGATCGGTAATGCCACGAACAGAGCGGTGTTAAGTATATTAGCTTTGCTTATCTAATTTTTCAAATTATCTGTTAAAAACATTAATATTTTAATATATCAAGATTGCGGGGATTTGGTCCACTTGTCCATTAAAATCGCGGGGATTTTGTCCTAGCTGACCAAATCGCGGGGATTTTGTCCGCGAGGGATTTTGTCCGCGAGGGATTTTGTCCGCCGGGGATTCTGTCCGCGCACCCTGCCTAATATAGTATGTTTTCCTTGACAAATCGTCAATTGAACCTGAAGGAAGGCGATTTCTTTAGCAGTAAAAGGATTAGTACTTCTAAATGTTTTCAACAATATTTTTATTTGAAAATTTCAGAAAACGCGCCCATTTTTTTTTTATTACACAAAAAAAACAACGAGCCTTTCTCTGTGTTTATGAGTTTCCCGTTAAGAAAATTTCACTTTAAAATAAATTTATGTGTTATCATTATTGCCTATTCGGTCTTCTTTTAAGCAGGTCAACGTTCTTCACGATAGCGCCTTTAATAAACAAACTTGGATTTTTGGCCTTTGACATCAGACGCATTCCTCTCCCCCCTCCCACCTCCTCCATGTTTCTCGCCCTCTTTCCTATACTAGTGCGACCCCTTTTGGTATAGTTCCATTATATGCTTTTCCTGGTATGCATGGATCTAGTTTCTATTAATATAATATGACATAGGATTGATCAGTTCTGATTGGTTAAAATAATTTAGGGTACCATCCAGGGTCCTGGTTTCCCTTTATAACCATGTTATTAGAAAAGATATTTCCAACTACTGGAATGGCAAAATATGGTATTATTTATTTTGTGCATTGAGGCTTGTTTTGATCGGACTTTCTCGATGTATTACAATGTTAAGAAAGTGAATGTAGTTTAACGGAAAACCATATATTCATGTTTTAAACTAAACAAATTGCATCTATACTATGTAAATATTATTAATTCAATATCATGCATTTGATCGTGTTAAGTAATATTTGTCTTTTCTATAATATTTTACTGTATAAGATACACTAAAACATAAGACGCATAAAAAAATGCTGCCTTGTTTTCACACAAGAAACGTGCGCCCCATCAAATCTATGTTTCTCTCTCCTGGATCTAGGCCAAGCAGAACTACGTCATGACATCTTTTTTTGAAGACGGCTACTGAAAGATTACCTAGCGTTTGTAAGGGAGATGCTATTGTGGTTATTTGAGTTGTGAAGAGCTCAGTTGAGATGATTTCCTTGACTCTTGGTTGCATCGATTTTCTTTCAAAAGATTGGGCAGTTTATTTTACTATCTTTGTTAACAGATGATAAACTTATATTTTTATCAGCAAAGCTAATAAAATAAACATAATCTGACATTAAAAAGGTAACAAAAACGAAAGTATTTCATCAATATAAAGATGACATGACAATGTCACTTAATTATCCAGATAAGAAAATGACAAAAGATATAAGGACTCAGCCAGCACATGAATATCATTTCAGATGCAAATTTTCATTTTTTTTTTTTTTTGAGAATGAGCCTCGAACAAGTAAAGGATGATATCGCAAAATATCACTATTTACAAAAGGCACAGTTCTCGTAATGAATTTTGCCATATACTTGGATATTGATATACTGTTATAAATAAAATATTTTCTTATAAAATAGAATCCACTTAGTACACGAAAGTATAATTAAAAAAAACAATATAAGCACAAGACAACGTTATGAACCAAGTCACTTGAATGGAATTTTATCATAAAGGGATTCATGAAATATTTTCTCAAGTTTCAAGTTTAAGTTCTCTAACAAAATGAACCTCGAACAATTGAACGACAATATCCGCACCATTTTTCAACTGGGCGAAGATACAACTCGGTTTCTACAGGAAATCGGGAGTGGAAAATACGAGAAGCGAAAAGGACTAATCGTGGGTAGTACATTTGAAGGTTGCTTTTTCCCGCGTTATTTCCATCCGGATAAACAAAAACATGAGTTAGAAATAGACATGATGCACAAAATCATGGAAATGGAAGGGACAGACCATGGTTTGATTCAGACAATCGATGGTAAACCGGATTTCGTGCGTATTTGGTATAGCCATAACAAATTGGACTTTATAGAAACGCTAAAAAAGGAATGCAGAGACTTGAAAAATGATTTGTTTTTGAACCCGACCAAAATCAAGGATATGTCTGCGAAACATCTTGCTCACGAATTCAACTACAATATCTTAGAAGGACTGTACGATATCGAGCTTGCTACGAGACCCGCTCGAATAACGGAAGAACAAAGCATTAAAGGAACCGCTATAACGACCAAAGTTACGTTACATGAAAACATCGGTGCGAGCGGTTATTGTCAACGTAGAGGCGACGTGATATCACAAGCCAGTATAGATAATGTTCCCGCCATTTTCTGCAAATTCTGGCCACAGCATGCCGAAGCATTCCTAAAACGCAAACCGGATGGCGCGAGTGACCCATGGCCGTCGCAGGATCAACGGAAAAAGTTAATTGAACTCGGTTGTGAGATTGTGCCTAAGAGTTCAAGGGACGGTGATCCGACCCAAGAATGGAGATGGTCGTTCACACGCATCGAACGCGAAATCATGAAAATGCTGTCTTGTGAACAAAAGCAGCGTTATAACCTCGCGAAGATACTGTTTAATAAACATATCAAACCCATAAACGATGAGAAAGTGCATACGTACTGGTTAAAAACGGCGATGCTCTGGATTTGTGAGGAATACCACCCGGGTGATGAAATTTGGATGCCAGAGAATAGTTTCCTGTTTGTATCCATACTTTTTGGCAAAATGAAAGACATGATTGCCATGGAATTTATTCCCCATTTCATCACACCCGAAGTCAATCTCCTAGAAAACATAGACATAGAAACACTTTGCGTTGTCACAATGCAGCTAGGAGCTATTGCGATTGACCCAGCCAAATTCCTTCCTTCACAAGATGAATTCAGTGCGGTATTCAAAGTTCTACACAAACAAAAGAACCTTGTCGGGCAAATGCGTTATATACTTGCTCATACCTTAATAACAGACGAAGATTCAGAATTCAATGTTATAGAAAAAGGATTCCATCACCTCATGGAAAACATGACTCCTGAAGCCTTCGAACTTTTATTCACATGTCTCTTCGAACGCTACCGAAAGATAACGGGACGGGGCATAAACGAAGGCTTTCAGAAAATCATCAAACGCTATACAGAGGAAGGGGGCCAAGCAAATGCCTTTCTCGCTAAAGCAATGCCTGTAGTTACGGGCGTTTTAGCCCCAATGGCTTACACACTACTCGAACGGGCGGATCAGGGAGCCGTTGCGAATTGTATGGATATTCATAGATTCGCAAGGGATTTCGCGAAAGCTGTGCGATCAGGAAAGTTCGGCTTGGAGCAAGTTGGTTTGATTCGCGACGCGTTTAAGGAATACAAGGACTGTAGAAAAGAGGATGAAGCAAAGGCACTTGAGCAGTTTGTCGGTGTACTAACCAATCTTATATATTAACGTGCATTTTAAGATACATCTGTTGTAGAAAAAAAATAAACATTGAACATGACATTCAATTCTAAAGCCTTGTCGCCCGGTCAAGTATAATTTGTCAAACGAAATTATTGATTATTTCCAAATAGATGTCTAATGTTTATGAACATTCATGCTTTTCCTGCGTTTTTTTTTTTTTTTTTAATTTGTTTACTGTATGATTTGAACATAATAGATAATTGAATTCTAAACATGCATGTATAACAAACACATTGCTGTCGATAAGGACAAAATATAAACATTTTCGCAACATAAATAGAGAATAGTGCGTTTTCTACAAATTGAAGTATCTTTATCAAATAAACATGCAGTTGGACGATAGAAATCAAAAACAAATATGGATTTTGATCAAGATGTAAAAGTGAATTTAATGACCCAGCGATAAGATATGAATTCATATATAGAATAGTAAATCATCATCGCGAATAAATGATTTAATATATGAACTTCTTCTTGTCTTTATATGCTACTTTGCTTTATTGATATGATTAAGATGAGCCGTGTTATCAGACGCATGATTTCATAACTTAATATGGATATCTCAAATCTGCGATTGAATGTCTTAACACTCATACAACCACATCGCCATGCATTTTGTTTTTGTGCTCAGCAGAACAATTTGGCAATCATTTTACGATTTGACATCCATGAAACTCTTTTTTATTGACCGTGCATATTACCGATGGAAGTCATTAAAAGTGTTACATGTATTTAATGTGATGAAATGTATGCGCCGGATCATTCGCATATTTTGATTAGTTTAATCATTATTTGAAAATGTTGTCGTATGTGTGAAACATGTTTAAATTGCCAATCAGTTTGACTGCATTCGGGGCAACCATAATCACATTTAAACAATTATTCAATTGATTTTGAACAAAACTATGACAATCATGAATGAGAGCATGAACGTGATAAATGAAGCATATCCATTTCAGGTTGATTACCCTATCTTGCCTTTAAGATTTTTTTTAAAAAAGAAGAAGAAAATGAAAATCTATGTAAATATTTTCAAAGTTCAATACAAATTATTTGATATTTCTATTGTAAGTCTCTCAACAACCGTGATAGATTCTATATAAACTGAGCAGACACCTTTTACAATATAACCATAAGAAAATTTTATGAGAACCTTATTACGTTGTATCTTTTAAAAAGATCAAGTTGACCTGATTTGAAAACTTTTCTTTGTCATTTGTGCCAGGGCGCTGGTTTGTGAGCGCATATAAAAATGTGAACCAAAAACAAGGCCACCAGTTCGCAGACAAGCTTGATCACGACACGTCTAATACGATGACTATATAGCGATACTTCAGAGCCATTACAATAAAAACTGAAATTCTCAACCATGGATACAAAGAAGCTAAACGGCCACCTTACAACGGTGTTTGAACTGGATAGGGACATGACGAACAACTTAAAAGCCATGGGAAGTGGCAGCCCCGGGTTTGGATCCCACAAAGCCTACATTATGGGCAGTGTTTCCGAGAACTGCTTTCTCGCTCGCTTCTTCCACCCGAATCCAATTCGCCATGAAATCGAACTCGATATCCAGTATAACATCCTCGACCTGAGTGAATTGGACTATTATTTGCTAGAACCAGTCACCGATCAGTCAGATTTCGTGCGTATTCGAAACGAGCACGGTCATATCTCGAAGCGATTAACGCGCGAATTGCGTTGCTTTCCGCACCATCTTGATGACCAACGCTACTTGAATCCATGGACAGTCAAGGACATCGCGGCGAACAGCGCTCATTATGCGGAGGTATTCAACTTTGAAGTGCTTGAAGTCTTTTACATGATGGGCTTTGTTAAGCGACCCGAAGAGGTGACAGAGGAAAAGAGCGTCAAAGGCACCGCGATAACAACGACCGTGACCTTGTTCGATGAGGAGAACGCGGCGAGTTTCGGTCACGTGATATCGCGCGCGAGCATCGATAATGTGCCGTCCATCTACTGCTCCTTTCTGCCGTTTCACGCGCATGAATTTGTGACGAGGCAGTCCGTCGTGGGTGAAGCTCCGTGGCCCACGCATGCGCAGCGGAAGGATATCGCCAAACTGGGATGCGAAATAGTTCCGAAGAGTTCACCGGAAGGAGATCCGAATCGCGAATGGCGATGGTCATTCACACGCATGGAAAGCAAGATCATGAAGATGTTATCACAAGACCAGCAACTTTGTTATTACCTTATCAAGATCATCTTCAACCGAAGCATCAAGCCGTTAGCTGATGAGCACACGCATACGTACTGGCTTAAAACGCTTATGTTCTGGATGTGCGAAGAACATCCGCCAGATGGAGACATTTGGCGCCCAGAGAATCGCCTCGTTTTCGTGTCAATGTTTTACGACAAAATGCGGCACATGTGCGCCATCTCGAATATCGCTCATTTCATCACACCGGAAGTGAATTTGTTGGAGCATGCACAGAGTGAATCGCTTTGCGCAATCGCACTCGCCATGATCGATATAGTCAACGACCCGCAATCGTACCTTCCAAGTCACGAGGAATTCCGGCAAGTCATTAAGATCATCCATAAGCAAAAGGACATCGTTGCCAAAATGCACTACCTTTCGTTCCAGGTAGATAATGAATTCGATGAGGATTCCACCATTACTGATATCGTCGTCATGATGTACAAGCAATGCGCCAAGAAACTCACGCCGCAATCATTCGAAACGCTGCTCCGGACCATCATGGATATCTACTTCCGGATTACACCGAAGGGAATCGAAAAGAAAATTAAGTGGTTTATCAATCTTATCAGCGATAAAGATGGAAAAGTGAACCGGTTTCTCACAAGTGCATTGCCTTACGTTCGCGCCATTGGTTCGCCAGTTGTGCGTCGCCTTTTGGGCTTCCTCGAAGACAAAATTTCCAAAGAATGGCGCAAATACTTTTTATTCATCGATATCATCACATTCTTTGTGAGCTACCAATCTACGTTCATAGAGAACTTTTCGCTTCTCGCGAACGCGTTTAAAGAGTTTAAGACCACACTACATGCGGACGCGCTCGAACAATTGGTCGGGCAGATCATCGCGCTTTTCTTCGATACGGCTTCCGGTGCGATCGCGCATATGAAACAGCGCGGGCCAACCAGGCGGCATTTGGCGTTTGAGGATTTGGATGAGTTGAAGGAGCTGGTGAAGGCGGAGAGAGAGGAAAAGTAGAATGACTCGTATTCTTTATGTTTTTTATTCATGAACAATGCACATGAAAAAAAAATCCACATTTTCATCCACATATATAAATCCACATTTTCATTAGATCACTAACGTTGAGGATTTTCAATCTTCAAAGAAGTTGTGTCGTTATGTCGGATAGGGAGTAGTTTCGGATTAAAGGACTAAAAACAGAAAGAACGAAGAGGGGCTGGTAGAGGGGCTGCAGGCGGAGAGAGAAGGAAAGTAGGATGGTTATGATAAAGAAGAAACGTGTTAGTGATTTAGAGACGTAGAATGCGGTGGTAACAAGAACATGTACAAGGGTAGCGCTGGGACAACGGCATTTTACTGAGCGAGCCCATTATGTTAAACTATTCCATGATTTATATTAGTTAGTGCGTCATATGCATTGCCCATGTTGTTTCTTGAATTTGGTTCAGGATTCTGTGAAATGAACAAAAAAAAATCTTAATATATAGATTATTTGATATAATGTCAGGTTACACATTGTTACAGCACCTTAAACATTGCACATCTATATTCGGTATTATCAGTTATACGCGTGTATTCTAAGAATTATAAAATAAAGAAAAGTTATTAGATAAACAATATTATTCTAAAGAATTTCTAATGATGCTATCTTGATTTTTTACATGTAGTATGTTGACCCTGTAACATCTTGCCAACGTTGTTTGTTTCTATTGTCCACTTAGGCATTGTTGAGTTCATTATCAATTCAATATTGTCATTTATCGCAGTTATCACAAGCGAGACAAAGAAAAACAAATTGAGTAGGTTATTAGGTTAAAAACATTCATGATGATCAAATAAATCTATAACCACAGTGTAATTTTCATGACAAGGAATAGCTAAATTTATCTAATGATTTGATTGCTTAAGTTGTTTTTGCAAGAAGGAATTATTTTCCTCCACAAACTTTTGACATAAGGGATATTCTGCTAACAAGATATTTTATGTCACCCAAAGTACAATTTTTATAATTTAGACGCATGGAATGAATTATGTAAAAACAATATACATGTACATGATTACACGTATGTTTGACTATTCCTGAACATACAGATTTTCAATTCTTTGTGAATAATAAAATTAGTTTTGATTAAAAAAATCAAATATATGTCATTTTGTTTGAACCACCTTTACTATTCTAAGGGTTCTATGAGGACGCTTATTTGTTTTTATACTGTAGAAAGCTCAATTATCAATAATGATTTTCATTCTTTCAATGTTACATCATAATACAAAAGACTAAATAAAAGGTTGACAGAATTTGTCATTTCATTGTAAAATTGGTCTAAAGAGGAACAACGACATTTATTATTATTATTATTATTATTTATTATAGTTGTATTTATATTGCCCGTTCACCAACATTAGCTCGAAGGGCTTTACAATAGCATATGATTATACAAAAATAAATGAGACTTTAAATACAAATACAATGATAGTAAAAACATAAATAAGAACTAGAACAAGACTAAACTTACAGCTTATAAGCAGTTTTGAATAAATACGTTTTTAATAATTTTCTAAACTTGAGAAGGCTGGAAACACACCGGAGACTTTCAGGCAAAGAATTCCAGAGTTCAGGGCCTGATTGACAAAATGCACGCTTTCCAAAGTTAGTTCTTGTACGAGTTTGAGTTAAAACAATACCAG
>LQRL01015848.1:0-29797 GCA_001703475.1 Hydroides elegans | reverse complement strand
TATATACATGACCAAACATAATGCCCCTCAGCATAATCCTCAACCCCTCAACACTCAGTGCTCTAATCCGATTAGACCTAGAGAAAACGCTCCGGTACCATACCCCATGGTATGTAGTTTTATTGTACATTTGTTTTTTTTTTAAATCTCTTAACATAAAAAGTATATTGAGCATTTCAAGATAAATAAACATATTATCATTTTCAATAAAAAAATATATATAATGTATAGTATGTATCATGAACGGCATGGTTTTATTTCTCTCAATGTGTTTTATTATATTTAATGTGTCATCCCAATTCTTCATTTGATGTTGGTGAAGTCCATCTCAATTTTTTATATTACCAGCTGTGTCCAGAACTTAAAAATCGTTTTCATCATTCCTTTTGGTCGGCAAGATGGTAAGGTAGCATGGCTCAGAAGTAGAAGGATAATGTGTTTCTCTTGTGTATCTCTCATCACTATCGCCAGACACTTCCTGTTTCTCATAACCAGATATTGTGGGATAAGATGGTATGTGAACTTGAACATCACACATGAATGTGTTATCGATGCGTTCACCCTGATCTCGGACTCTGTGAATACTGCTACCTGGTACCGGTTGCGCTGTTCTCTCAATTGGCTTATCAACATTCAATCGACAATCTTCATTCTTTCTAATGACTCGACGTGCGTTTGGCTTTTTTCGTATTTTGTGCATTCTTATTGTCTTTCTCTTCGTGACTTTGTGCATTTTACGCTTAATGCTTATAATTGTAATGGACAGAACAAAAATCACAAGCACAAGAAACAATGTATCTATTTCAATCCATATCATCTTTCTTTTGATTAAACCTAGAAAAATAGGAAATTATCACGAAATATAAGTGCTCATTTATGTAAAATAAATATGATAGTAACTCAAATGTTAAAATGTGACATTTCGCTTCATTACATTTTGCATCCTTAATAATAAGCCTGTGTATATTAGGCAACACATTTTCGAATAATGCATGATTAGAAAAAATGAAATGCCCATGTACATTTTTCATCAATATTTTGAAAAAAAAACATACAAAATAAGTAGGTTTCATCGCTGTTATCATTACAATTGCTGTTGCCATCACATTTGTATTTCAACGGCAGACATTGCTGGTTTTCACACTCAAAATCTTCATTTGGGCAACCTTTATTATAAAGAAATTGTATTGAGAATAATCTTGCCTGTACAATTGCATAGTCATAATATTAAATCTTACTAATAACTAGTTTTGGAATGAAATAGCAATTTAATGGTCACTTTAGGAAAATTAAATGCTCTTTATAATGAAATCATTTTTAATAAGTCCAATTGGATTATATGTTTTTCAATTAGGATAATATCTCAGACCACGGATCGACAAAAATTGTACCTACTCTCAACTTATACGTACCACAGTTCAACTCATCACTGCCATTGAGACAGTCGACAATACCATTACAGATAAATCTATAATCAAGACAGATATTCGCTCCACAGTCTAGTTTAATTTTACCCGCCTCACAAACGACTACGATAATAGAGCAAAGATTCAATCGCGATTGCAAAGTTAGATAATGCCATTGAAACTCATTTCTACATCACATTTGATAATATCACATAAATGCATCAACAAAATTGAAAAGTCAATTGTCCTTGAAATATATGGAAATGGAGATTTCTATAATCATGAATAATTACTGGCTAGATTTTGTAGCTTAGCATATCTCAAATCATATTACAACAAATAAGCATCTTGTTACTACTATTATTTTGTCAGGAAATGGTTGGAAAAACATATTATTTCACAAGGAGAAAAACCTTTAGCAAGTGGATCTACATTCCAAACAGGATACTATTTTTTTAACTTCTATGCACTGTGGCGATAATTGATTAACCTATAAGTTATATCCTCATTACCATTTGATTTTTCATGTTTAACAAAATAAACTTTTTTTTCTGGCTGCTTGAAACAATGATTTCTACGCACCACATCCAACTTCGTCAGAGCCGTCAAAACAGTCACGAAACGCATCACATCTATAGTTCATAAATATTAATTGTCCGTTGTTACATTTAAATGGCCTTTCAATGCACGGTGCTAAACCAGCAAAAGTATAAATAGATATATAGAATTACACGGATGGTGTCGTTACAAACGATTGAACTAGTATTTCTGCATTTGATACTTTTTTAATTGTTTAGCTCAACATTCCAAAATTCAATTGGTATCGGTTAGAGTGAACTACAAACAAACATTTGTATATGTAATATATGGGTTAATATATTACAACAATGTAGTTCGTCAGAATAATCTCCGCAATCGTTTATTCCGTTGCAGCGAACATCAGTTATAAGACATGCCCCATGTTGACATTTGAATGAATGATCGTCGCATGGAGCTAAAATAATGAAATGCAAGTTTGCTATGTTTAAAACGATCTAAATTTTATTAAAATATCAAACAAAGCCAATATAATAAAGAAAACATGAACAATGAACCAGACAATGACGGCCTTAACAGAGATTTCGAACATAGAAGCAACGGACAAATTTATTTTTGTAAACCTTATGTAAATCCATTGCCAAAATATCACACATAACGGGACCGTCATTTTTTGTTATCATTTGATATAACATAAAAGGGAAAACCGGCGCACAATGACAAGTTGAAAAAAAATATTTTACGCACCACAGAATTGTTCATCGCTGCTGTGACGACAGTCCTGTCTGCCGTCACACACTGCAGATGCCGATAATTCACGATATTTCTCACTAAAACCGGCGCAAACCCATTTCATGCAATCGGCTTGAGATGAACGTTGCCAACAGGATACTAACAACAACAAAAAGAAAGAAGTGACACATAAATCAAGTTCAAACAATAACCGTACATTTTTGCAATGTTCATTTTGCTGCTTCTTAATCAATTCATAGTAAGTCATTCATTGAAACCGTAGTCTTATACTTCTAGAAATAAAGGTTTGGTTGATAATAAAGAGGTTCACAAATGAATGATGCATTAACATGTTTATGACAAAAACTGGAAGTACGAAACAAAAACTGGAATAAATTGAAGATGTGCCGGTTATAAAGTACCACAATTTTCCTCGTCATACCCATCCCTACAGTCGTTATTTCCATTACATCGTTTTTCAAAATATGTGCACTCGCCATGTGGACAACGAAAGAAATATGGAGGACACGTTGAAGAGTCTAATAAGCAATATATATTATAAACAACTTGTAATTTATGTGTTTAATATGTAGTATTGCTGTCTGTCTAAATATGCCTAATTCTCACAAAACTGTTATTGAAGTTAGCAACATAAATCCTACAAAAATCGGGGAAATCAAATGCCATAACATGATAGGCCTAAGGCCAAAGGACCAAAATATACCGCTGTACACTCTTTTACTTATAGGTAGGAATGTACCAGCACTGCATCATTAAAATGTTTATAATATATATTATGGGTAAACCACAGCTGTTTTCATCGGATCCATCCCTACAAGCTCTCCTTCCATCACACCGATATACATGATTAACGCATTGGCCATTGTCACATCTGAAATAGGCTTTTCCACATACTGATGTATCTGTAAATAATACACATATGCATTTTTACCACAGAGCAAGATTTATTTCAAAGCAGTTGGAATAATACTTCGCTCATATATCAAATAATTTATATTAAATTATAGTGTATCAAACTTTATTATAAAATGATTGGCGCGTTATGTTGGGCGATGTGACACGGAAAAAATACTGGGATAGTTCCCGGCAGTGATTAGAAATTCAAAACACAAAATACTTTATGAAAAAACAAAACAAAACAAATAGAACCCTTTGACCCTGTTATCACTATCATATAGCCATGGTCATATTGCTCAGGTAAACACCCTTCCAGTATTTATGAAATTGGTGCACTCACCACATGACTCCTCATCCATACCATCCGAGCAATCTTTTATACCATCGCACCTCTTTCCATGAGAAACACACCTTCCATTAGAACATCGGAAATAGTTACTTCCACAAGTTGATGTTTCTATTTCATAGATCACTCAATATATATGAAGATATCACTTAATACCTAACTTAAAATACATGTCATCTGGCTTTAGATGCTAAGAGTTGGTGTCAGATTAAACAATTTGAAATGTAATAAATAAATGAGTAAATAAGTCAAATATCATTGCAACGTATTATGATTTACTCGAATATAAAATTCATATACCACACGAATCTTCGTCTGTGCAATCTGGAACCCCATCACAGCGCCAATACTTATTAATACAGCCCCCATTAACACATTGAAACTCACTAGGATGTGTGCAAGTCACATTATCTGTATTACATATAACTTTCTCTATGAATATTGTCGTTTTTTTTAATTGCAACATATATGATTTAATTTTGAAATGAATATAAATATGAGTGTGATAGGTTATAATATTAATATTGAAAATCAACTAGCTTGTTTATCTTAAGCAAAGTTAAGATATAATATAGACATTGATATAGAAATAATATTTAAATAACCAAGTTTTTTGCTATTATTGGTTCAATAACTGTATCTATTGGCTTTAATCGGATTTTGTTTTATTGAAATAGTCACAACATTAAATGTGTTTTTTTACAATTCGTCATTTATCAAAATACATAACTATGCAGTGTAATATTTGCATACAGCTTACCACAATTAAGTTCATCAGACCCATCTTTGCAATCAACTTTGCCATTACATCGCTGAGTGAAATGAATGCATTGGCTATCACTGCATTCAAAGTCATGGAACGCACATGCTAAAGAAGCTGCAATAGGTAGAAATTTTGTTGTGAGTATTGAGTAAAAATATATATAAAGGATAACGTATCATTATGAATATAATTGAGTTGCTTTTTAAACTAATGCCATTTCAACACCTGTTATGATCTGAATTACTATCGAATGAGTATATTATTCTAGAAGTATTATTATTATTCTAATAAAATATTAAACACAACAAACGGTTATGTTTTCTTGTTATTAATAAGTTATTCACTTACGATCAATTCGAAAATTTCCAAGAAATAATAAAATCAGCTTAATAGAGGATAACATTCCCAACGCTATGCAGACTAGATGTCAACTGCCTAAAATGCGTAAATCATATCATGATAATACCTCATTGAGAGCAAAATATAATTGCTCCTAATGATACCAAAGTCAATTTGACCTAGTATGCTGGTATTTTACATTGAAATAAAACATCATATTTTAATTACAATAACGACAAATAGAATTCTGGACTAAACAGATAATAACTTTTGTTGTCCCAAATAAACGCCAGCTTTACTGGTATATTATATACTGGTATTTTATGTTTAGGCAATATACATTTATTCAAATAAAAATAAAAACAGTTTATGACAGAGTAATTGGATTGAAATGTTCTCAAACAATAACGTGGAGCTTTCAATGCACGTGAAGTTTTAAATGCAATGAATCATCGGATAAACCTATTAACTGAGTCAAAACATGACAATGTATGCATGTAACGAACAATTAGTCGCATTTTATTATTAATTAACGAATGAATTCGGCACTACCCCTTCCCCGGCTGTTAACCCAACTCCCAAAACAACTAAAAAAACAGAGAATAAAAAAAAATAAGATACATTTTAGATACCTTACGTATACCATTTATATTAGGATCTTTATTTCATGTCAAAAGAAAACTTGAAGAATAGTAATTATTTTCATTTTTTTAGTTATATTCTATTATGTTTTTTTTTATTATTTTAAAATCATCATTAGTTCGTGTATAACAATGTGATATTTTTTTCCTTTTTTTCTTCAAATATAATAATTTATTTATATTTGGGGGATAAAGGTTTTCAGCTGGTTGGAGTAGTGCTCAAGGGGGAATTTGGCCATGGAGTGACCATAAAACGGGGTAGCGGCAGACGGTGACCTCCGGGGATGAAGTAATCACCAGGGGTTATACCCTTGACTCAATTAAAACACGTAAATGCTATTTCAATATTTATCAACAAAAAATGTTTTGTCGTTATAAATGTTAGGTAATATCCAACAAAAATCTATCTTAACTGCATCACAACTTTCTGGTCATGATTGAATGTGATCGTTGAAGATGTTGGAAAATATCTAAAGGTTATACTTTCTAAAGATATTCCAGCTGTTATAGATAATACATCATTATAAATGTATCACTCTTAGTCAACTTTAGGTATTGCCGGAGAATTTGATGACATACAATTTTACAAATCTATCCCAAAGCAAGCAAATAGATAATAACTCGAACCAATATTTGCTCGCAGAAAGTAATTCGTTAACACGTTCAACATTATTGCGATTCCAGAAATTCCTCACTCCAATATGCACAGTGGGAGACCCTCCTCCATTAAGATAACAACCTGCTTCTAGCCACCAGGCTATAAGACAATTCATTGGGTGCGGTCCTGGTCCGCTACTTTTGAAGCATTGGTCCCTTTTTTAAGTTTATTCAATGACTGGTTTATAATCGGTTATTGGAGTATTTGTTTAATCATATTTGTTTTACAAGTGGTTTTTTTTCAAGTGAAAACAATATTAAATACGTTAGAAACTGCATGAATTATATTTGTAAGTTGACTACGGTCAGACGATGTTTACATACCTGACATCAATGTGTCATACCAGATAAAAATATCGGTTGTTGAATTGAAATCTATCAAATCCCTTTGATTACCATCGGTGAAACATAAAAAGCAATTGTCTTCCATCAACGCAAATATGATACACTACGTCGTTTGACCACAGTTAATGGCGCATTCAGGCAAACTTCCAATTCAAAAGGAAATACACACAATCTAATTTCTTATATGGACATATTATATAATAAATAGAAAAATTACAAAGTGTATGGTAACTTATAGCTGCGCCTGTATTAGTTGCCAAAATAAAATCGATGAAGTGCAAGATTATTTTAAAACGTTTTAAACGAATGCACTCTTGAGCAAAATATTCTAAAAATTCCAAGAGAGGCAAGACAACTTGGCAATCTGATTTCAATTTTATGTACAAACATGGGATGAGCTCTTTGGTTCTTGATGAATATTAAAACGATCATATTCATCTGGGGATTAAAAAAGTAAAATTCAGATATATATGCAAAAGTAAATATTTTAACCTTTTTTCGTTGTTCTAGATTCACCATTAATTAACTAGTTTTTAAATTAAATATATATATACTAATATGTTGAGATGCAGTAAAATGAAACTTGAAAAAACAATATTATTGTTTCGTTAGCTTGTAACATATTCGTAACACATTATAAAATTACCTATTGGTGTTCACATATGTGCAATTTTGGGGAATTAAAACCCCATTGCTCATAAATCTGTCAACTCGATATTGTATTGAATAAATATTCCTAAATTCGTTAATCTGTGCGGTAGCTGTTAGAAATACGATATTTATCAGAGCAGCAAACGCATTTGAATAAGCATTCATGGTTTGTTCCGTTTGTTTATATGAAAACTCAAGCGTTTTGACTCCTTCTTTCGAAACTCTTATTTATCATGAATATGTTGTTAAATGTCATATCTATTTATCCAGAAGTATCTATGGAATGAAACATAACTAACGGGGACATGCACTCAATATATACAGTATTTTAGATACAATGATTAAAAGGTTATAGATAAATCATATACGTAAACATTTGTTGAATTTGGTCTGCTTGTTGGGAAAACATCATGCGTGGACAAGACACAATAAAGAACTAATGAAATATTCAACCACTAAACAAATGTTGATTTATTTTATGAATAATATTTATAGACTGATAGTTCTCAGTGCTATAACACGTTATTTTATAATAGTAATTATAGACTTGTTTATTTTAGACCGATAAAGCATTATAAAAAATATCGCAGATATTGAAAAAAATTTTACAATTGATACACCCATGATTTATCATATAGTTTTGGAAAAATTCTAACGTCAACTCATCTGGTTTGCATTGGAATTTCCATAAATGTGAGCTTTTAACACATTGAATAATTCTAACGTGACTCATTCGTGCTAATGTTCTAAGAATGCATTATTCAAGAAGCGGCCACATTGCAATTGATCAACATTTATTGTGAGGAAAGTTGGTTCAGTAATGTATGGAGTTCCCCATTATTATTATGAAAACAGGTCTGATTTGAATTATGATACAGATCTTACTTTTTGCATGAACCCTCAAACGTAAAAAAGTGCATAATAGATTTTATTACATGCTTGATAAGTAAATTAGGCCTGGTCATATTGTCAATCGGAATAAATAACTTTTGATATTGCATGGTAGGGGCATTTCATTGACTATTTATGTAATAAGATAATACGATTATCAAAGGACCGTATCTAAATAATAATTGAGTTTCGAGATATAAATGCATTTGCCTTTCGGACACACGGCAATTATTATTTTAAAGATTAAAATAATGTGTTTCTTTTATCTCTATCTTAGTTTGAACTTGTCAGTTGTTTAATGACACGAGGCTACTATTTGTACGAACAACGGTTGAGCACATTGTCAAAATACGCACAACACCGAAGTCATGTAATATGCTTAGCTAATAAGGTTTCGTGTCCTGCATACATGCATATGAGCTTTGATAGCTCGTCTTAAATATGGCCAATTTATTTTGGCAATAAAGCTATACGTATAGAAACAACTATTGATTCGGTACATGTATTGTTTGTGTTGCTTTGCATTCAAGTTTTCTATATGTTTTATGTGCAGTTGTGTGCAAAACTTATATTTTGATTTTGTGATATATGTAAAAACTTTTATAAAAGGAATAAACCTTTTAAATAATCTATATAGAAGTAGTATTTTGTTCATGCCAAAAAACGCAATGTCAATTAAGACACAAATATGACACACCAGTGTATGGCATCTGCTTTATGATCAAATGCTAGTATATCATTTTTCTTTGTTTTGGGGATTTTGTCGCACAATATGGTTGGGCTTCAGTCTTTTGATATTTCTTTTACAATGAATATAAACACACAGTCAATCTAAGTACAAATAAAACACATTAATTCAATCAGTTATCTATTTACAAAAGAATAACTTTATATTTTTATGTCATTTCAATATACATCCATGTCACTAGATGCAATAGTTAACAAAACCAGTCAGGGTAAAATAGTTTATTTCACATCATTTTCATCATGACGACCATAGATCGTAACCTCATAATTTCACAAGGACATTAGATTGATGGCACTGGAATCAAGTAGTTAAAAATCAAATGATTCATCATTAAGTAATATTGCCAATTTGACATTAAATGGTTTATAAAAGTTGTCTAAAATCTGCCGTGTGGTATCAAACATACGCAATTTACTTTTGCGTTGACTATTTCGTCTCCTGGCCTGCTTAATGTTATTGAAATCAAACTTTGGCAATTCAAGAAAGGCCGTCATTTGTTTCAATACGGTAATCCTATTAGTCGAGTATCCATCCAACTTGGTGATATAGAACTGATCTCTTGGGTACATCTTAAACCAATCGGATAGATACACATAATAAAGGCCAATGCGTAGACGAATGATTGGATTCCATGAGGTGTCCGGATGGAATGTTTCCGGGATGTCTCCCTTGAGTGGTAGATCATAAACACAGGTTCGGTTCGGTATACTTTCATTTGAGAAACAAGTGTGAATCCAGGCCAAAGCATCGATAACCTGTTTTTTTTTCAAATAGAAAACATGCTAGAATAGCTATACAAATGTTTCACTTTAATAAGCTGAATGAGTATATTTATAATACAGCATTTGAAATAAACCATATTAAATTGACTACATAAATCATAAAATTTATCACTAAAATAAGTAGGTTCTTCAGAATGCGGGGTCTATGCCATTTTTTAACAGTGAAAATATGACAGCGTGAAATTTTATGTGGATAAAAACCTCAGTTTAATTAAGTATGTTTCATTTCTGAAATATTACGACATCATGATATTCATACAATTCAATAACACGAAGTTGTATTCGCGTTGTTGTACACATAATAATTAATTAATAGCAATAAACTTTTTTTTTTCTTATCCACTTACCTTAATATGAAAGTCTGCAGCCGTTGCATTTCGTTTCTTTTGTCGCGCAAAATAGGTATAATCCGACCAGAGGCGATCTGTTGGATTTCGGAAAACGCCAATGAATTTAGCATCGGGCAGTATTTCTCTAATAAAATTAGCAGCAAGATATTTTGGTTCTGTCTTATTGTAATTTTCCTCACTGAATCTCCATAGCAAATTGTCATAAAGCGTCGTTGATGTACCATCTCCTATCACAGTGTTAGACATAATATTACAGCTGTTATTAGATTTTAACATCTTTCTGAATCCCTGGGAAAAGTTATCCATGTATTTTGAAAAGGGCATGCGGCCATAACTTTTAAATTTCCCAAACCTTCTCCTATTAAACCAGTTACTCTCTTGCATAATAGGCTCAACGATTTTGGGATGTTTTGATATCGATAGATGCAGATCCGTTGTAGCGCTCTTTTGTGGCCCAATAATGAAAAAATATGGCAAGCAATATAATATAGCATTTTTATTATAAAAACACGGGTTTTTCATATCATCAATAAATTTAATTGGTTTCACCAACTCCTTTGCGTTTGTTATGTTTAATCTATGATCATATGTTGATGGACTAAGGTTTTCAACACTCACAGGAACTTTATTTGTCGAGTTAGTATTTAGAAATTTAGAGTCATATCCATTTTATCTAAAGTCTACTGGTGGACTAAAAACGTATCCATAGAAAATGATCGCTGTGCAGAAAACAAACAACGCCGAAGCACCAAAATAATATTTGGTATTTTTAGAATACCTACGCATTGTTTATCAAATTGTTCAAATGAAATGCTAAATATGAATAACTTAATTCATATAAATTCCTATAAATATTGTTTAGTGATAATCGCACAAATGTTGATGCACTCCAATTATCATTAGTAACAGTATATGCTGATTTAAATTTATGTTCATGCGAATTTCACATATTACGGTTGATATAAAGTTCCCCAAACCATAAGAGTACAATCATTTTATTCTAGATGAATAAGGGTTTATAGATAATTGATTGCTATTAGCCATTTTAACATATTCATTTCTTATCATCAACATGAAACAAATTTATTTAAGTTATCTATGCGTTTTCACACACAAGTACTGTTTTAATACCAAGATGGCCTTGCATAAAGTGGTTTAAGGGACATTCGGCAGCTCATTTCTACTTATCTTATATTTGATTTATTGATACCCTCTAAAAGATGAAATATCAAGACACTCAAAAGTTAGTTACATTTTGTGTTGTATATTCAATATATTTAACATCGAAAACGAGCAAAATGTGTGATTCTCTACTTATTACAATAGACAAAAGAACGAATTATGTAATTACTTCTGAGTTTACCGTGGCACGACCTCTTATTAATACCTCGCATATTTTATATCAAGGGTTCGTCTGCATTTATATGCATGATAGACCAATAACGACGATTTATGGTGGTCATTTGATATCTTGAGAACTACTTACGAACTCGGCCCAATTAATCCCACCTACATGCTCGGCCTATTTTATATGTTTTACCAACTCGGCCCATTTTTTGCAGGTGACAAAAATTAGGCTTCGGATTGCCTATCCAGTCATCCTAGGCATCTAGGGATTATGACTATATGTTAGGAAGACACATTGTCTTTATATTCATTCTCAAGCAAAGAAGATTAAATCTATTATTTACAGAATAAATATAAATTATTTGAACTGTCGTTGTCCAAACAAAACAAATTAACGATAAAACATAAATGTTAATTGTTGAATGTAGAAGATGATTTTATCATATTTATTTGTGAGCTGAATTATACTTAAACAAGCTTTTGGTTCAAAATTTAATATATTGTTTTGATTAGTTAAATGATAATCGACATTAATTGGTCAGTTTGTAAAATATGGTTCCTGACCCTTCAGTGCAATTTATATGTATTTGTAATAATTCAGACATGAAACCCTATTTATAATTCTACAGCAAAGAAACAACACCAATTTCGTCAACATTGTGCATGCTTCTCTTCAAGCAACATGTACCGGTATATAAAAATCAAGATGATAATAAACAAGTTACAATTGCAATTATTATTAGAGATACATGCACATTTTTTTAGGCTCACCATCTAGCTCTAGACACATTGAAAGTTTGAAGATAATTAAAAAAAAAACAACACACGAATAAAAGGTTAAGTACCAAGCGTAGAATTTTATGAAATATAATTTTTTGTTAAGGTGGAAAACATGCCATTGAAAGGCTGATAATATATTAACAAATGCTTGATTACTTATCTAGTGTTTGTCTGAAATCACCAAGAGACAAAAAATAACTCTGTGGAAGATTGGAAACATGTATATTTGTAAAAATTCGTAGGTTATTTTAATAGACCATAAAATACACAATACAGTTGAATTTAATCATCAACCTATATGTATTCGTTTTTTTTTTCATTTACATAAATTTTCGAATAAAAATCATGGTGCGACAATTCTCTACTAATCTTGATATTCAGGGCAAGTATCACATTTCACGAAAAACAACTGCATTGACACATATTGTGATTAATGATTGTAAAACATATAACCATGTAATCAGCTCATACAATGTTTGAGCAAGGATAAACAAAATGCATTTGAACTTCTTATAAATCGAATGTATTATCAATCTCTAGCGGCCCGAGTTTGTAATCGGACTTGATTGTATTGTATTTAAAGTGGGCCGAGTTCGTAAGTGGGCCGACTTTGAAACTGAATCGTGATGTCTGGAAATCGTTCATTTAAATGTTCATTCATTCAATGTAATCTTGTTCTTATTGTTTATTGTTTTTATGCAAACCCTTATTTTTCGGGACTCCTGGCTTGCTTTAATTTTTCATTCATCCAAAGGTTCTCAGTATAAAAATTTCCTCCTGTCTTGATAATAAAACCACTCAAAATCTATGCATAACATAATGAAAACGGACACAGGTGCCCGCCTTTTGGCGGAAGGAAACAGCAGGGGACGACCGCTGGAAAGGGGAGCTTGTTTGCCATTGGGCACTGCCATAAACGTGCACGTAAAATTCTATTTCACAGATCACATGTATGCTTCGTCTTTATTAAGGTAAGAAAATACTTCTTTGAAAAATAACATCTTAACTGCAACACAACTTTCTTGTTATGATTATTGTGATCGTTAAATAAGCTCGAAAATAGTGCCACTATAATTAAATATTCAATTTTCTTTAAAAAAAATCAAGCTTTCATTTGTGGAACATAGCTGTATAATTCTGCTTCGTTTTAGGGGTGGACTTGATAATATAACATGCTACAAATACATCCCAAAGCACGAACATACATGATAGCACGAACCATCATTGGCACGCAAAAAGTAATTTGTCATATCTTCTTAACACGGTCAACATCATTGCGATTCCAGAAATTCCTTACACCAATATGCACAGTGGGTGATATTCCTCCATTAAGAACGCAACCGGCATCAACCCACCATACTATGAGACAATTCATCGGGTGTGGTCCTGGCCCGTTGGTTTTGAAGCATTCGGATCCTTGAAAATTATTGTATTAACTGGCTTGAATCAGTAATGGGGATATAATTATATCAGTTTAATAACTATGCTTTTATAAAAAGTATAATTGTATAATAAAGTATAAAGCTGAGTATTTGAGGTGAGTTAGTAGAATAAACGGTAGTATCAACAATATGACTTGCTATTCCGAAAAATTAAGTGCGCAAGGTTTAGCAATTTCTTGGTTATCATAATATTTAAAGCATAAAACTCTGTTTTTGAAAAAAAATTAATTTGATCTTAAAGTGACAACTATAGCTATCTTTATCACGTGTATTGTTTCCGACTATTATTTGAATGATTTTAAATGTATTGATTATGTTTGTTAGTTTACTATTTTCAGGCATTTTGCCATTTATTTGCTTTACTTTGTAGTCCACTGATTTATCCGGCAGTAATATTATAAAAATACATATGCATTAAACATTGTTAATTTCACATACCTGTCATCATTGTGTCATACCAGATAATAATGTCGGTTGTTGAATTGAAATCAATCACATCCCCATGATTACCATCGGTGAAACATAAATATTAATTGTCTTCCATCAACGCAAATATGATACACTACGTCGTTTGACCACAGTAAATAGCACATTCAGGCAAACTTCAAATTCAAAAGGAAATACACACAATATCATGGCCATGCATATTTCTTGAATAGTCAAGGTTTAGCAATTTCCTGGTTATCATAAAATTTAAAGCATAAAACTATGTTTTTGAAAAAAAAATATTTAAATTTGATCTTTAAGTGACAACTAAAGCTATTTTTATCACGTGTATTGTTCCCGACTATTATTTGATTGATTTTAAGTGTATTAATTATGTTTGTTAGTTTACTATTTTCAGTCATGTTGCCATTTATTTGCTTTACTTTGCAGTCCACTGTGGTTGATTTATCAGATAGTAATATTATAAAAATACATATGCATAAAACATTGTCAATTTAACATACCTGTCATCATTGTGTCACACCAGATAACAATATCGGTTGTAGAATTAAAATCTATCAAATCCCCTTGATTACCATCGGTGAAACATAAATAGCAATTGTCTTCCATCAACGCAAATATGATACACTCCGTCGTTTGACCACAGTAAATGGCGCATTCATACAAACTCCCAATTAAAATGGAAATACACACAATATAATGGCCATGCATATTTCTTATATAGTCATATTATTTGATAAATAGAAAATTCAAGTGTATGGTATATTTTAGCTGCGCCTGTATTAGTTCCCAAAATAAAATCGAAAAAATGCAAGATTATTGTAAAACGTTTTAAACGAATGCACCCTTGAGCAAAATATTCTAAAAATTCCAAGAGAAGCCTGACAACTTGGCAAGCAGATTTCAATTTTATGTACAAACATGGGATGAGCTCTTTGGTTCTTGATGAATATTAAAACGATCAAATTCATCTGGGGATTAAAAAAAGTAAAATTCAGATAAATATACAAAAGTAGATATTTTAACCTTTTTTTCTTTGTTCTAGATTCACCATTAATTAACTAGTTTTTAAATTAAATATGTATATACTAATATGTTTGGATGCAGTAAAATGAAACTTGAAAAAAAAAACAATATTATTGTTTCGTTAGCTTGTAACATATTTGTAACACATAATTATAAAATTACCTATTGGTGTTCACATTTGTGCAAATTTGGGGAATTACAACCCCATCGCTCATAAATCTGTCAACTCGATATGGTATTGAATAAATATTCCTAAATTCTTTAACCTGTGCGGTAGCTGTTAGAAATACGATATTTATCAGAGCAGCAAACGAATTTAAATAAGCATTCATGGTTTGTTCCGTATGTTTATATGACAACTCAAGCGTTTTGACTCCTTCTTTCGAAACTCTTATTTAGTATGAATATGTTGTAAAATTTCATATCTATTTATCCAGAAGTATCTAGTATGAAATATAACTAACGGAGACACACAATCAATAAATACAGTATTTTAGATACAATGATTAAAAAGTTATAAATAAATCATATACGTAAACATTTGTTGAATTTGGTGTGCTTGTTGGGAAAACATCATGCGTGGACAAGACACAATAAAGAACTAATGAAATATTCAACAACGAAACAAATTTTGATTTATTTTATGAATAATATTTATAGACTGATAGTTCTCAGTGCTATAACATCATATTTTATAATAGTAATTATAGACTAGTTTATTTTAGACCGATAACGCATTTTTTTTTAAAAATATCGCACATATTGAAAACATTTCTACAATTGATACTCCCATGATTTATCATATAGTTTTGGAAAAAATCAAGCGTCAAATCATCTGGTTTGCATTGGAATTTCCATAAATGTTAGCTTTTAACACATTGAATAATTCTAACGTGATTCATTCGTGCTAATGTTCTAAGAATGCATTATTCAAAAGCGGCCAAATTGCTATTGATCAACAGTTATTGTGAGGAAAGTTAGTTCAATAATGTATGGAGTTCCCCATTATTATTATGAAAACAGGTCTAATTTGAATAATGATACAGATCTTACTTTTTGCATGAACTCTCAAACGTAAAAAGTGCATAATAGATTTGATTACATGCTTGATAAGTAAATTAGGCCTGGTTATATCAATCGGAATGAATAACTTTTGATATTGCCTGGTAGGAGCATTTCATTGACTATTTGTGTAATAAGATAATACGATCATCAAAGGACCGTATCTAAATAATAATTGAGTTTCGGGATATAAATGCATTTGCCTTTCGGACACACGGCAATTATTATTTAAAAGATTAAAATAATTTGTTTTCTTTAAGCTCTATCTTAGTTTGAACTTGTCATTTGTTTGATGACACGAAGCTACTATTTGTACGAACAACGGTTGAGAACAATGTCAAAATACGCACAATACCGAAGTGATGTAATATGCTTTGCTAATTAGGTTTCGTGTCCTGCATACATGCATATGAGCTTTGATAGCTCGTCTTAAAGTATGGCCAATTTATTTTGGCAACAAAGCTATACGTAAAGAAACAACTAATGATTCGGTACATGATTTGGTTTATGTTGCTTTGCATTCCAGTTTTTAAAATATGTTTTATGTGCAGTTTTATGCATAACTTACATTTGGATTTTGTGATACATTTAAAAAGTTTTATAAAGGAATAAACCTTTTAAATCAACTATATGGAAGCACTTTTTTGTTTATGCCAATAAACACACTGTCAAATGAGACACACATATGATACACTAGTGTATGGCATCTACTTTATGATCAAATACTAGTGCATTATTTTTTCTTTGTTTTTGGGGATTTTTGTCGCACAATATGGTCGGGCTGCATTCTTTTGATATTTCTTTTACAATGAATATAAACACACTTTCAATCTAGGCACAGATAAGACACATTAATTCAATCAATTATCTATTTTTTATGTCATTTTAATATACATCAATGTCACTACATGTATTAATAAGCAAATCCAATGAGAGTTAAATAGTTTGTACATCATTTTTCTTCATGACGACTATAAATCGTAACCTCATAATTTCACACGGACATTAAATGTATATCAACTTCATATAGATTGATGGCCCTGTATTTGGAATTAAGTAGTTAAAAATCAAAAGATTCATCATTAAGTAATATTGCCAATTTGACATTAAATGGTTTATAAAAGTTGTCTAAAATCTGCCGTGTGGTATCAAACATACACAATTTATTTTTGCGTTGACTATTTCGTCTCCTGGCTTTCTTAATGTTGTTGAAATCAAACTTTGGCAATTCGAGAAAGGCCGTCATTCGTTTCAATACTTTAATCCGATTAGTCGAGTATTCATCCAGCGTGGTGATATATAATTGATCCCTTGGGTAAACCTTAAACCAATCGGATAGATAAACATAATAAAGGCCTATGCGTACGCGAATGATTGGATTCCATGAAGTGTCCGGGTGAAATGTTTCCGGGATGTCTCCCTTGAGTGGTAGATCATATACACAAGTGCGGTTCGGTACACTTTCGTCTGCGAAACAACTGTGAATCCAGGTCAGAGCATCGACAACCTAAAAAAAACGAAACATGGCTGCATAACTATATGATTTTTACACATCACAGTATTTGTGACAGCCTTAATGAGCGTAACGAGCTATACAATACAATATAATCTATAGACGACATACCTAAACCTAAAATACCACAGTGGTTTTTGGCATTTAGCTTTTTATGTCATTTTCTTAAAACAGAAACAAATGTGATAGCCTGAAAATGAAATTTTATTTGAATAAAAACCTCGGTTAAATTGAGGATGTCTGATTTCTGAAAAGTAAGATATCATAATATCATATAATCAGATAAAATGCATTCGTATTTAATATTCACATGTAATGGCAAGGGCAATAAACGTTAATCTAAGTTAAATTATCCACTTACCTTAATATGAAAGTCTGCAGCCGTTGCATTTCGTTTCTTTTGTCTTGCGAAATAGGTATAATCCGACCAGAGGCGATCTGATGGATTTCGAAAAACACCAATGAATTTAGCATCGGGCAATATTTCCCTAATAAAATTAGCAGCGAGATATTCCGGTTCTGTCTTATTGTAATTTTCCTCGCTGAATCTCCATAGCAAATTGTCATAAAGCGTCGTTGATGTACCATCTCCGATCACTGTATTTGACATTTCATTACAGCTATCATTAGATTTTAACATCTGTCTAAACCCTTGTGAAAAGTTATCCATGTATTTTGAAAAGGGCATGCGTCCATAACTTTTAAACTTTCCAAACCTTCTCCTATTGAACCAGTTACTCTCCTGCATTATGGGTTCAACGATTTTGGGATGTTTTGATATTGATAGATGCAAGTCGGTTGTTGCACTATTCTGTGGCCCAATAATGAAAAAGTATGGCAAGCAATACAATAGAGCATTTTTATTATAAAAACACGGGTTTTTCATATCTTCAATGAATTTAATTGGTTTTACCAAATCCTTTGCTCTCGTTATGTTTAATCCACGATCATATCTTGATGCACTTAAGTTTGCATCACATATTGGAAATATATTTGTCGAATCAAGATTCAACAATTTGGGGTCGTATCCATTTATTTTAAAAGTTGACTTGTGACAGTGTTTGTCGTGGATTAAAAACGTATCCATAGAAAATAATTGCTATACAGAAAACTGTAGCTGAAGCACCAGCAAAATATCTGATTTTCTTAGAATGAATGTGCATTGCTTATTGAAATGCTTATCAAATACGCTAGTTTAAAGATTTGTTCATGCGAATTTCATAGATTACGGTTGATAATAAGTTTCCCAAGCTGTAAGAGTAAAATCATTTGAATTTAGATGAATAACGATTATGAATAATTTATTTCTATTTTGTATTGCCATTTAAACATATTCGTGTCTTATCATGAACATGACACTAAGAAATTCAGCTTTATATGGGTTTCGTCACACAAGTACTGTTTTAATGCCAAGATGACCTTGTATGAAGTGATCATTTACATATTCCATTCATATCTGACTACAAAGTGTGTTTTATGGGGCACTCGATAGCTCATTTCTACTTATCTTTTATTTCATTTACTGATACTCACAAAAAGATAAAATGATATCAATACACTCTAGAATTAATTGTACTTTTTGTCGGTATTAAATATAATCCTTTCAACATCGAATTTCCTAAAGCAAAATGTGTGATTTTCTATTTTGCTCAATAGACAAAAGTACGAATTTTGTAATTAATTGTGGCACGACCTCTATTAATATTTCGCATATTTTATATCAATAGTTTTTGCTAGACCAATATCGACGATATATGGTGGTCATTTGACTGATCATTCATTCAGTGAATGTGATGGAGTGAATTTCTTCAAATATAACCCTTTGTTGAATAAATTATTTCATCAATAATGGGAATTATTGTTATCTTAAAATATTAATGGTTTATTTGATATATCAGTGTTTACATACACCTATATATAATTTCGTTTATGTTAAATAAGACGTGAATATTTCATTTCCCTGACCATACATGATGTACTCTTACAATTGCTCACAAAAATCATTAGAAATATTGAAACAAGCGATAAAATCATCACAAAAATCATCAACCAAAATACCTTATTCATAGAAAGCAATTCATATTCTAATATAGAACCCATATATATTCTATTAATGAAATACGAACATATTTCTTCAAATGTATTCAAAATAGCCCAATAGAAAATATCATGATATAATAATACTTCATGTTTTGAGGGCAATACGTTGATTGCTGGACCCGAGGGCAAGGGGGAAGGACGGACCTCAGGCTTCGCCTTCGGTCCGTCTAACCCCGTGCCCGAGGGTCCAGCAATCAACGTATTGCCCTCAAAACACGAAGTATTATTTTTATTATATGCCTTTCTGATTATTAAATATGTTTTAGATAAAATAAAAGTGATTTTGATCGCCTTGCAATACCCTGTCACCCCCTGTGTTGTAAATAGAATGGTCGAGGGCCAGTCCGGCATTTTACTGCCCCGGCAGTTTCCTTATCATTTCTTTATAAAATAACTTGCAGGCATGTAATAATAAACAATGTTATAAATATAATGTTGAATTGAAAAATATTGTATATTCTTTGATGCACAAATCGCGGGGCATTGGGTTTCAAATAGTCTTCCCCTCGCTTCGCTTCTGGATTTGTGGAATTACGAAGGCAACCAGCTTCATCAGGCTTCCGACCAAGGATGTATCCTTACCCAACTGCTTCCAGTTTGCTATGAGTCCCTAGTGAATTTCATTATGCATTTGAGTTATGTATTTAGATAACTAATCTATCATATCATAATATACTATGTTTTCAAACGCTGGCTTTAAAGTATGTATGCAAAAACATTAACAAGCTCATATTTAGTCTATTTTTCGAAAAACAGTTAAGAACAATGTGAAAATATGCATAACAGCGATTTCATGTTATGTGTTTGGCTAATTATGTTTGATATCTCTTTTATGCATGTATATGAGTTTTTTGTATAGCTAATCTTTCAGTATTGCCAATTTAGTTTGGCAACAAAACTGTACCTAGAAACACCTAAGAAATAAGAAAATTGATAATTTATGTTGCTTTACATACAACATTTGTAAATATGTTTATGTGTAGTTGTGTGTAGTTTTGTGTAGAACGTGAGTTTTCAAACTCTAATAATATTTGCATTTTTCATATCTTATAAGAGTTTTTTTAAATCAATAAACATTTACAAACCTCCAAATTTTATTTGTTTTATTTGTTTATGCTAATAGCCAAACTTTCAGTTAACATCTGAGTGGGAGAAAAAAAACTTTCAATCAAATCATACAAAAAACCACGTTTTGCATTACAGTTATTTACTATAAAGCTGAAACAAATACATTATTTATACATTTTAATAGAATGACTTTATTTTGTGTTTGTACCATTTAAATAGGACATCAATGACACTCGCTGCATTAGGTAGCAAACCTTATGCCAACTAAGCGTTTTATTTTCCCACAATATCAAATTTTATTTGTTTCTTAAAGTAAATTTTAATATAAAGTCATATTTCCGAAGTGAAATTTAAAAGTATATCAATTTGATATGAATCAAAATCACGTTGCTTGACAACAAGATATTAAAAATCAAATAATTCATCATTAAGTAATGATGATAATTTGACGTTGAATGGCTTATAAAAGCTGTCTAAAATCTGTCTTGTGGTATCAAACATACGTAAGTCATTTGCACGTTGACTATTGCGTCTCCTATTTTCCTTAATGTTGTTGAAATCAAACTCAGATAAATCAAGAAAAGCCGTCATTTGTTTCAACACAGCAATCCTATTCGTTGAGTATTCATCTAACGTTGTGATATAGAATTGCTTTCTTGGGTAAACCTTTAACCAATCAGATAGATACACATAATAAAGGCCTATGCGTAGACGAATTATGGGATTCCATGAAGTGTCCGGATGGAATGTTTCTTGGATGTCTCCCTTGAGTGGTAGATCATAAACGCAAGTTCGTTTCGGTATACTTTTGTCTGCAAAACAACTGTGAATCCAAGTCAAAGCATCAACAACCTGACAAAAGCAAAAACATGTTTGAATAAAATGGTTTTAAAACACATATGAAATGCGTTCAATTGTAAGTAGTAAATGTTGAGTTCTCAGATAAAACACAACAAGTATGTGCACAAGTTTGTGATTGTTGATGACTAATAACGAGTAACGTTAAAATCGCTGATGTTAAACAAATATCAACATAATGCAGAACTCCCCCTATTGTGCCCGAAAATATTCCCAAAAAAATGAAAACAAAAATGATACACTTGATAGCATTTGGTCTTAACGTGTATGCCATACACTATTATTCATAGACGACATACCATGCCTAAACCTAAAATAAAATAATGTTGACATTTGGTTTTCTAGACCATTTTATTAAAAGAGAGAAAATGAAATAAACATGAAAATGAGGTGTTGAATAAAAGCCTCAGTTGCTACAGCATTCGTTGTATGATTGCATACACAATAGTAAGGGCAATAAATTTATCTGATTTTAATCATCCACTTACCTTAATATGAAAGTCTGCTGCAGTTGCATTTCGTTTCTTTTGTCTTGCGAAATAGGTATAATCCGACCAGAGGCGATCTGTTGGATTTCGAAACACGCCAATGAATTTAGCATCGGGCAATATTTCCCTAATAAAATTAGCAGCAAGATATTTCGGTTCTGTCTTATTGCAATTTTCCTCACTGAATCTCCATAGTAAATTGTCATAAAGCATCGTTGATGTACCATCTCCTATCACAGTGTTAGATATATCATTGCAGCTATCATTAGATTTTAACATCTGTCTAAATCCTTGTGAAAAATTATCCATGTATTTTGAAAAGGGCATGCGTCCATAACTTTTAAACTTCCCGAACCTTCTCCTATTGAACCAGTTACTCTCTTGCATAATGGGTTCAACAATTTTGGGATGTTTTGATATTGATAGATGCAAATCTGTTGTTGCACTTTTTTGTGGCCCAATATTGAAAAAGTAGGGCAAACAATACAATATATATTTTTTATCATAAAAACACGGGTTTTTCATATCATCAATGAACTTTATCGGTTTCACCAACTCCTTTGGTGTCGTTATGTCTAATCTATGATCATATGTTAATGGAATAAATTTTTCATCACATATTGGAAATTTATTTGTAGAAGTTAGATTTGATAATTTAGGGTCATATCCATTTATGTTATAGTCCATCTGTGACAGAGTTTTACGTGGACTAAAAACGTATCCATAGAAAACAAATGCTGTGCCGAAAACAATTAACACTGGAACACCAAAAATATATTTAAATTTATTATAATAAACACCCATTGTGAATTTTGATTCCTTAAATATAACAAAGATATCAATTCAACTTTAATATGATATATGTTATATACAGTCCGTTAATTGTTGCAATGACTGCTACAATATGTGCTTATGACGCTCATATGTTGGTGCAATCTCATTTCCACGTGTACCGAACATTGATATCCTATAACCTATTTATGCTATTGTCAGTCACAGATATTGCTCAGTGTTTAGTTCACAAACCATAATATTCGAATAATTCTAATCTAGTTTAATAAGTGTAAAATAATATATTTATATTGTTTATGACCCTGGCCATGTTCTCGTAGTTATTATTAGCATGACAACAGCGTATTCAGCTGTCTATGTGCTGTGCCGCGAAGGTTATGATTCAATGCCAGAATGACTCTTTGTATGCAGTGACCATTTGCATATCATTTGCATATCTGACCATAACGTGCATTCTGTATTGGACATTTGTGAGCTCGTTTACTTATTGTCTATTACAATAAAACATTCTTTATAAATACTCAAATAATAGCCATGCACTTATATCCAACATTTATTACATTTTGAGCCGATATTGAATATATTCTTTTCAGCTTCGAAATAACTGAAACACAATGCTTAATATATAAGTTCTCACAATCGAAAAAAGAACGACTTTTGTGTTTCATTGTGAATGTGATTTTGTGTTATCATGCAAACCTTGATTGATTTTATATGAATAGTCTATTTGCATTTGTTAGCATGATAAACCACAATCGGCAATTCTTTGTGGTTATTTGGTGTTTTATCTCATTCAAACAATTCTTATTTTTTTGTATTTATTTCTGTCTAAATAGATATTCATATGGGATATATATAATGACAAATATTTACTATGGTGTCTAGCGTTATAAAATGTTTTCGTTTATTCTTCGGGCACTCTTTATGAAAATAATTGTTGAATGATTCAATAATGGAAATACTGCCTTACAGATTCATTTGTCTGTATCTACGACCTTATTTATATCATTAAATTCATCTCGAAGGCACTCTATAGAAAAATGAATTGACAACGAGGAATAATAAAAACTGCTTCACAGTGCCAGTTGTGATATAGGTATATGGCAAAACTCATATTGTTAGATTCACCCGGCAGGTACTCTATAGGAAAATGAATTGACAAAGATTTAATAATGGAATAACTGCCTCATAGGGTCATTTGTTTATATCAACATTATTTCATGTAAATATAATCAAATCTAAGGGAAACCCTGTTTGCTTCTATTCCTGGCATCCAGAATAACAATAACCTTTTGAATATTGAACCTAATATATAGAAATATAGGGACCGGTATCCTATAGCCACTAACATCAATGTATAGTTGGCAAACAAAATGAACAATAAATGAGACATAAATTATTAACTCTAAAGATACAAAAGTGGCGATGCCATGGCACAGCTTACCACAGCCACAGATAATAGTTGCGTCTTATGGACTCTTTTAAAAAATATACATGCTCGGCTGGGAACAATTTAAAAGTGCTATTTTTTCCATTTTTTTTTTGTTTATCCTTGCAACAGAGCTCATACAATTCCACATTCTCATAAAATGTACTTTTTGATATTTTAAATAGTTAATGATGTTTTTGCTATAAATTGAATGTTCTTAATATGCATAAGCCATCGTAGAGGGCCAGGTCACATTTTCCGATCTATGTGTTCCATTCTTCACTCTTCCCTGCTCAGCATCCCCTTTTGTTTTTCATTGATTTTCATTGATTTATAAAATTACGTTTAGCACAAATTGGTTTACCAAAAGATGATTTGAACTCCTGGCCTGAAGTGTTCAATATTTGCAAATTATCAATCAATACTATATGAATAACATACAACTGATAGTATGTATACCTTATTACAAAGCAAGAATATGAAATTAAAAATCAAATGGCGAACATTCATGTCCAGGACTAGATAATGTTCACTGGCGTTAACTAGGTTCGCTAGGTTCACCAGTAAACCATGTCAAATCTATGGTTCTCTACGTTCGCTACGTTCACCAATGAACCGAGTCGCGGCCCCGTTTGCTACGTTCGCTAGGTTTACCAAAACATGAAGTGAAAGAATCACATACATAATTATTACGTCACAATACGATTCCTAGCTAAATGCCATGTTTTGTTTACGTCACAGCGTTTAGCATTCGTGACGCAATAAATAATTTGAATATTTACAGTGATGTTTGGGTGTTTTCTATAGAAATTGTTATTACTTATCAATATTAAACAAGTTAAGATTTCATTTTGAATTAAAGAAATTATAAATGACGCGAAGAAAAAGATGAAGAAGAAGACGAAGAAGAAGAAGAAGAAACTTACAATGTATAAGAAGATGATGATGAAAAATGGATGAAGAGAAGAAGGAAGACAATTAATATATCAGGCAATAGTAATAAAATGATATAAATTAAAGCACCTATCAACAAAGTATACAGATGTTTTTTGACATTATTTTCTTCATACACATTCAAATCGAATGTTTTAATGGTTGATCAAGTTTGTTATGAATATTATGTTGCGTAGACGAACATATTTGAAAAAGTCGATATTGTACTACCATTCACTGGTGAACCTAGCGAACGTAGTGAACGGTTATTGTGCTACCATTCACTGGTGAACCTAGCGAACGTAGTGAACGGGTATTGTGCTACCATTCACTGGTGAACCTAGCGAACGTAGTGAACGGATATTGTGCTACCATTCACTGGTGAACCTAGCGAACGTGGCGAACCGGTATTGTGCTACCATTCACTGGTGATAACTCGAACATGTGCTACGCTTTTATATATATTCTATAAAAGTGTTTGGTGAACCTGGCGAAACTGGTGAACCCCGGTGAACATATTCGAGTTCTGGACATACCTCATGGCGAAGGTGAGAGTTTGTAATCAAGTTTTCTTCACTTGTTATCAGGTTTACATACAAACATCAGTTTAATCGCTATACTATATTTGACATTAGTCTATAAATATACAAACGTTTTACCTGCATAACAAAATGCAAGCAAAAAGCCTTGGTAATGTTATTTTGTGGCGTATTGTATAAATCTTTGTCCAGAAATTCTTCTGAAACTGGACTGCAATATTCGTCTAATAAGTGGCACTCTTTTGAGCCTCAACTCCTCAACTAATTTGCATAATGAATACTTAATACCGTGTTATATGTTCCCCATATTGAGTATAGGGAACTGTTCTAGTGAAGACTTGACACCAGACTATGTTTAATTGAATTTAAATGGAAGATAAATCATTGATTCGTCCAGTTTTTTTTTTCTAAACAAAATTATATAAATATTTGAGATGGTCATCTGGTGTTGGAGATTATGAACACTGAATATTTGCCAAAATGTTGATAAAAATGTTCTCTCAATGTTATAAGGCAATGAACTTCTATGTGACTATATAGAATTCCTGTTCATAAGATTTGGACTTCAGTGTGCGTGGTTTTTATATGAATGCGCAATCGTTTCCCTGCAACACCTCTTTAAGATATTTCGATATTTTTTATGTTTCAGGCATTTTGAAGCTAAACAAAGAAACCTACAGTGCAAAAATTATATAACTTTCACTAGTTAAAAAAATATTCATTTCGAAATGTGCGGAGCATATCCCAGAAAATAAGCACATGGAAGCCAATAACACAATTGTTATTTGAATTATCCAACTGCAAACGTGTCTGCATGGCCTTGAACTTGTCAAATAAGTGGACCAAACACACGAGCAGAAAGTGGCGAAAAGTGGTTAACTTTGTTCATAAAATAAACTATCAAAATGGTTGTGTCAATCAAAAAAGTCCTCATAAGCGATGAGGTCGATCAACGATGTGTCGAAATATTACAAGAAAACGGAATAGAAGCTGTTAAAAACACCAAATTGTCCAAAGAAGAATTGGTAAAAGAAATTGTGGTAAGTGGAATTTTCCTTAACACTGTGATCATTGATTGAAGCGGTGGTGTCTTTCCATGTCAAAGTGACATGGCCTTTTCCAAAAAGTAAACGTCAGGTCATCAGCATGTGATCCAATGTAAAGTGGAATTTTACCTAAATGATAAAATTTGCAAAAAATGTTTACCGATTGTAATATGCTTGTCTAAAAACATTTTCATTTGAATATACAAGTATACAAGTCAGAATATCAAGGGTCATATTATTTGCTAGTTAAATGCTAGTATATTGTTCTTTATTTCTGTTGTTTATTTAATAACAGTGAACATCAAAACGGCCTGCAAATGCATAAACACTGACTGTTTTCATATTTACTCCAATTTTTCCAGCACTTTTTTTTCAGAGAACATGACCGCCTAGTATTTTTTTAAACGAATGTTGGCCTGCCTTGAAAAACATGAGAGAGCATAAGATTAAGCAAAATGATCAAACATATATATTATCGTTTTTCTTATTTAGACTAGCATATAAACAACAATTATCAACAAAAAGAAAAATATATGCCCATCGTTTCACGCTTTTTTTCATAGACCTGTTTAAGGGGTTCTTATAAGCACTTAGCTATCATGGGGGGGATGTTGTTGGAATATATATAAACGTACTGACTACCTGGTGTAGTTGATAACATGTACGAGCAAAATATTCGTAACCTAAGCCTATGTATATGTTTTCTTCTTTTTAGAACTATGATGGCCTCATTGTTCGATCTGCGACCAAGGTCACAGCAGAAGTTATCAATGCCGGGTCGCGACTCAAGATCATCGGTCGCGCTGGAACGGGCGTCGACAACATTGACACGAACGCCGCAACGAAACGAGGCGTCATTGTCATGAAGTAAGTCAATTAACTGACATTAAATTAGAAAACGATTTAAGAAACGAATTTTCACTGAATTTAATGTTCGATTTATAGATTCTGAATACGTTAAAAGCGTATTATTGACGTTAAGATCTGTAACTTAGATAATAGGGATATAGTTCAGCGATTGATTCTGGTTACAGATGCAAATTGAGAAAGTTAATAGAAATGAGACAGAAATACTGTTTTATATTGTGTAGGACCTGATAGCTTTTTGCTAATTTCTCTAATTTGTTTTCAGCACCCCTGGAGGCAACACAATGAGTGCAGCTGAATTGACCTGTACTATGGTGCTTGTCACATCAAGGTAAGATTGGTTGGGTACTTTATCAGAAGCCAAGGCCATCTATTCTAGACACTTTGGTTGAACGGGGTTTATAACTCTTTGATTACTGCTGTTGTTTTGGCTGCATATAATCCCGTAGCCAAATTACATGAAGTATTTCTACCTGAAAAAAAATGTACATAGAACATTTCAACAGTATTATGGTGAACCGTATTTTATTTTTTAATAAAATATAACAGATGGAACAGCATCATGTAAAGAATAAATTATTGAATTAAGGGTCCATTGATATTATTTATTTGTAAAGCTTTTAAGAACCAATTCAGATATCCTGAAACTTCCATATATAACAGGCACGTAGCAGCCGGCTGTGCCTCGCTCAAAGAAGGCCGATGGGACCGGAAGAAGTACATGGGCAACGAGGTGTTGGGCAAGACGTTGGCCATCATTGGTTTGGGGCGAATCGGCAAAGAGGTCGCGCTCAGGATGCAGTCCTTTGGCATGACGGTACGGTAGGGTGATATTTAATAACCCTCCTAATAATAAGTAGATGGCCAGGATTCCCTGGCGGATACCTCAAGCGATAAGGAAGCATAGTTCACAAATTATGATAAGAAACCATTCATGGAGCCTTTAGTAATTTTAATCGTTTCCCGACCATTTAGATTCAACCTTTATAACTGCGAAACTTTACGTCACCTAGCTGTTATTGATTGGAAATCAACCACAATGGTAAACGCTCAATAAATATTCGTAATTATGCATATATCTTTCGCACAGATTACGCTTAGATATCCATGTTTAATCATTTGTGCAATAAACTAGTATCCTAGCGTATAGTATATATTTTTTTCAAGATATCACATTATTGATCTTAATTTTTGGTAGACAATCGGCTTCGACCCGATCATCTCGGCCGAAGAAGCAGCCGAATTCAACACGGAATGGATGACGTTGGAGGACATTTGGCCGAAGGCTGACTACATCACTGTGCACACGCCGCTCATTCCACAGACAAAGAGTAAGCAAAAGTGGAGAGTGTTTAGATTTAAAGTCGCACATAAAAACGGTCAGTTATCCCTAAACTGAAAATTAAGGCAAAAAAAAATCAGTGCCTTACATTTAACCGAAGGGTGACTACATCACTATGCACACACCGTTCATTCTACAGTCAAAGAGTAAGCAAAATCCAAGATAAGAAGTTAGAAGTGTTGAGATTAAAGTCGCAAGTTAAAACGGTTTATTGTTCCCTTACCTTTACTGACTATCGCAAACATCTTCAGTAATTAAGGAACTGTATATTTGGCCGAATGCGAACTACATCTCGTGCACACGCCGCTTACTCCACAGACAAAACGTAAGGGGGCGGCTCAGCTGAGATACAATTCATTTTGTCGGGAGAGGTTTTCAAACAATATATACTGGTACGTGTCAAACTGGCTAACGTTACAACACATTCACCTCCTCCCTATTTTACCCCTAGATCTCATAAACGACGCCGTGTTCGCCAAGTGCAAGAAGGGCGTGCGCATCATCAACGTTGCACGCGGAGGAATCGTCGACGAAGATGCGTTGATGCGTGCAATTGAGAGCGGTCAGTGCGGAGGAGCGGGGCTCGATGTATTCGCTGAGGTATGTATCAAT
>LQRL01015807.1:0-18204 GCA_001703475.1 Hydroides elegans | reverse complement strand
GATAATATTCTAGAAAGTTCCATTCCAATCTGGAAGATATTCCAGAACATTTAATAACATTCTAGCACATACACGAACATAATCTAGAAACATCGTTATTAAATGTTCTGGAATATCTTCCAGATTGGAATGGAACTTTCTAGAATATTATCGAATCATGTAGTTTCTAAGTCTCGAATGATTGGAATGATATAGAATGTTCTTTTTGTTCCATAAGTTTATGGAATGTTCTAGAATGCATGTAAAATGGTATAAATAAGACACGAGATTCAGTGTTCGTCAGATGCGGATTAGTGATAACAAGAAGTGAAGAGATTGGAAATAATAAAGCAGATTGAATATAGCGGCGTTTTATTCGGACTCTCAAACAAGATATTGTACCACGAGGGCAGATCCACACTACAAGGGGCAGTATTGGGCAGTACTTCTCAGCTGTTTCTTGACATTAAAAATAATGGATCATGAATATGAACGGACTGTAAACTAAGTATATGTAACCATACTAACCATCCGAGTCCGAAACCTTTAATGTGATTTAATCCGTTATCCACATTTTTAGGTTTCAATTTGTTAGTTTCATTAATAACCCATGCCATTGTGGTTTGGTTAAATAATTGTTTTACTTCTATATATTATCGTTAGTTCATGATAATTAAATATAAATATTCCAATATTCGAGCGCATAATCGACATAAGAATTTATATACGAGAGTAAACTTATTTTGATGACAATAAATGCATCAGTATTATTATTTTTCCTCGATTAACGACAAGTTTTACTATTATTTCTATTGAATATTCCACACATTTTAGTTTATCTAAATTCGATAGTTTTAACAAATACTCACATTAACATAAATTTTGTTTGAGTCAGCGATGTATCAACTCCGCTTATACTCGCCATGTTATAATATAATTAAAAATTCCAAATTTCAAATTTGGTCTAAGTTATGGTTTACACACTTATAAACCTATCCATTTTTTCAGTTGAAGTAACTAAAAATGTTTTATATCATTATAAGTTCAAATTGTTATCGATAACATGAACTTGGTATCGAAACCGTTTCGTCATACAGACATCGCTTGAATTAATTATATAAAACGCATAAAATTGATTATATCGGTAATTTATGTCTCTTAATTAATGTTGCTTTAACATATAGAATATTGATTTTCACGTTTTTCTATGTTTGTTTTATATTTTTTTCATTTCCTTTGCAAAACCAATTTGATTTTATCTGCTATTTATCATTTTAGATTATGCTGTATTTCATAGAGTTTATATTTTGTTATTTGACTACATATATATTTTTCTATCTTTCATACTCGCTATAATTTGCCTTTCCCCTATCGAGTCATGCCAGAAATCAATCCGGTAAATAAATATATCTCGCATAGAGAAGGGGGAGAAAAAAAAGGCAACAACAACAAAAATAGAATTCAACCCAACAACTCCTGATAATTACACTCAAGGTATCGATTCTCAGGCAACTTGCAAGGACATGAATGGCACTGTAATTAAAAAAGGGAAGCTATAAAAATAATATTTGTCATTTGGGGTGTAATGAAAAATCGCTTAATTGCTATGGACAGGCTTCATTGTGTATGGAAGGTTGGTTGCACGGTATGGAAAAATAGAAACTGACAGTTTATCCTGATAATAATTACGTGGACCTACATATAATCAAAAACGACATCAAATTTGATTTGATCTGTACCCTAACATGAGGTGCATTGTTTTATCACAACATTTCAATATCAATAAATGCAGGCAGTATAATAACTGTTAAATATCATTAAAACATATTTTATGTTTCAAAATAACTTTGTAAAAGCCTCCAAAAAACGAGTACATAAACAATTCAAGCTCTATGCATGTCCTCCTGTATGTTCAATATTATACTAGAGCATGATGGTTGACGGGCGGAATGGACTCGTAAAAGATGCTCATGCAAATTTGCCTTGGAAGTTTCTTTCTTGATATTATGTATCTTTTATCAACACCAAACACGGACCTTCATAAGTGCATAAGTGCATTTTTGGAGCCGCGCCTTCAGATATATGTGGTCATACACATGATTGTGGGATTTACGTCTATTGTTTCATTACACAGTTAAAGTTTATAAATATATCAACCTAGTTATTTTTTTAAAATAAATTTTGGAGCTATCGTAAAAGATAAAAAAAAATGAATAAAAATTAAAACGATAAATCGGTATGTATCTTATGAAGCATGTAAAACTTATTTAGCATATCCATATTTAGGCATGTAAAGGTTTACCTTCTCTATCTTACACCGCATATCATAAAACATATCATTGTTTGTGGTTGGTAGGGTTACGAACGATCGAGATGGGGCTCAAGAAGATATCACCATGCCAACATCATTCTGTGTCCTCTGAGCAACGCTTATCTAGGCTTGATCTGTTACTTTGTATGCCATCAGAGAATCATTTATGTGGTCATATGGGTTGTGGTGATCATATTTATGGAGACATTTTTGTTCTGTATTTTATTAAGGGGAGGGGATTTTATCGGTTTGAACTATCTTTGTTGCAAATACAAATGTACCTTTACCAACATTCTACTTGAAACTGAAAGGTTGACACATCAACGAAAAGTTTGCATCACGAATATAGCTTTGTTGCAGACCAGCACGAAAAACATATCTTGTTAATATACAATTCGGAAGTCAACGTTTAGATAGTAAAGTTGGTAGGGGGTCGGGGGTAAACGGTCGAAGCCCCCCTGGCGAAAAGCCCCCGCCCTGGCGGAAAGCCTCCTCCCTTTTTAGCAGGCTAGGCGAAACCCCCCTTCCCCCCATCCCCCGCGGCCGAAAGCCCCCCTCACGTTAGCTAATCTTTAAATACCGTCTGTTTTTGTGTCGACTTGCGTTACGGTCATAAATGACCTCACAGAAACTTCATATTGTGACGTCAACGTTGCGTCAGACTTTTAACCGTATTTCGACGTCATCATGACGTCATTGAGAGCTATTGTTATGACGCCATTCGTAACGTCGCAACCAGGAAGAAGACGTTAAACGTCATGACGTTCGTAACATGAATTTGACATCGCTTCGATTACAGACAAATGATTTCGAGTCATTCTCTTAAAATAGCGTCATAAAAATAAGACTCAATAACGTCATGATGACGTCGAAATTACGATGAAATTTTACACAAAACGTTGAGGTCACAATATGGCATCTACATTATGACCGTAACGTAACTCGACGACAGTATCAAAAGATAAGATAACGTGAGGGGATTTTCGCCTGGGGGGGGGGGCTTTTGCTCTAGCACCAGTAAAGTTGTACTGGATGTGCCATCTGACATCGCCTTAAGGACTATTAGCAAAACCATTAATCTACTAAAAGGGTAGACGCTTCTGGTTTGACAAATGACACTGGACCCAAATGAAAATGGATTTCGGTGTTATATGTAGATCGACATTTGACTGACATATAGAATTCGTCTTGCTTAGAGTGATAGGATGATGTGTGACCATCTGTGGAGTCTAGCGCAAAGATGCATGCCAATATTCGGACATTGTCACCACCCAACTTCGACGTGGTTTATATATAGATGTGATATATATAGGATAACTAACTCTTTCGAGCCGATATGAAAAATATCGGGAGGCGTAGCCGCGAGATATTTTTCGTATCGGCGAGAAAGAGTTAGTTATCTTATATATCACAGGGCTCGTTTAATTTCGACTCGTTTGATAACAAATTAGAGAACAATGCAAACAGATGTTAAAATTGTCAAAGTTGACATCCTTGTCGACATTGAATATTGGCTTTTCATGTACAGAATATTTAACTCATAGTTTGCAAATAAAATCAAAGTTTTAAACCATCATATTGTGTATGATAATTCGCTAGAGTTAGAAGATTAAACCTCTTAATACAATTATATCGGCTATATTCCTTTGAATTTTATGCTATTCAAATTACTAATCAATGCCAATATCCCCTTTGAAAATCATACCTTTTAATTGTTTTCCAAGAAAAACACGTGATTTCTAAAAACTGATCAGGTCAAGGTTCTTGATTTCAACAGTTTCGTTACGGTCAACTACATTTCTCTACAGGGATTCATAACCAAACACATCTGTTTATATTTGATGAAAATTTTGACCGGGGTTTTTACATCGTTCTAGCAACAAACGACAATGACTTGCCGGTATCCCATGTTTATTGTTTTCGTCATGACATACGTGATTGTTGCTTTACATTAGTTTGGGAACTCAAATAGACCAAATTTACCAGACCAAACAATGGCCGTTACATGAAAATAACACACTGCAGACAGTGATGTCAGTGTGTTATTAGTTATATCACCACTGTTCATCACTATATAAAACGCACCAGCCATGTGATATAAGAGAGATATTTAAAGAAATATCATGTGAATTGTTTTAGAAAATAATCAGCCCAGTCTTTCTAGCTATACCTATAGCACTGATTTTGATGTTTGATGTTTATAGTCTATAAAGATGGAAATATTCATGGTTATGAAGTAGCATGATGTATACTTACTAGTAGTCTCGTTCGAAATTTCGCCAGTCTGGACCAATGATATTTGCATGAGTAGCATAATATCTCACGAATAAAGTCAACTGTTTGATTCATTTGATATTCGTTATATATCTAAATCTATATTGAATAGATATACTAACTTTTATTGCGTTATATTGATAATTAAACGTTATATATTGATGTAAGCCAAAATAAATGACGATGTAACATTTTCGAAATTTCGCCACCCTATGTATTTTTACACAATGTGATCACATAAACTCTAACAAATAAGTATGTTAAGGTATTATGATGTACTAGACTCTATATGAATATAAGTATAAGCGTTTGCTTTATACACATACGCTCTACCTCTTTTTTTCTTACTCTTCCCAGTAATGTGTATTAGGTCCTTGGCAATTTTGCGACAAGTGAGTGCCGTATGTACTTTTTGAAGGAAATGCACCTGAAAATCTTCAATACAGTGCTGTCTTATACAAGAAGTATATGCACCTGGGACTCTTATTAGATTATGCCTCAATAAATGCGGGTACTTAGACAAATATGTTTTAAAACATTTTGTAATGCATTTAGCCTATGGGCATTAAAGCGTTTGCGCTAACGAAATAGTAAATATATAGATTTTGTGTACTACAGCACTCTAATCATGTGTATTTAAGGTGATTTAAACAATAAATACATATAATATATATCAAAATGTCATATTTGTCAGCAAAAAGATCAAAATGGTATGGTACACATAATCTCTTAGGACCCCCTGTCAAAACAACGTGAAACCAGATCAGAATCATGCCAACAAATTACAAGGTGTTTCAAATTTACTCAAATATTAATTACCATGTTTAACATAAGATCAATTATTTTTTCAATACTTCAGAAACCTAAAAATGCTTGGGTGGCGAAATTTCGAAAACGAAATTCCGCAAATGTTTTCAATAAAAATCAAATTTTCTCAGCAACTATGTTAAGCTATATTTTGAAGCACATATAATAGAAAAGATGAATAATAGAGATATACAACCTCCAAATATAGCATATTTTCAATTTGATTTTCTACCCAAAATGCTTTATTCAACCTGAAATACATAGCTCTGCCATGGCGAAATTTCGAACGAGACCTCTATGTTCCAGCCCATTCGTTACTTTGTTGCCCGAGGGGGCGGGGTCATCCGGATGGCGTTTTGGGTTTCCCATAAAGGATACATTGGAAGACACAAAAGCGTATGTTTTGAAATGCAAAAGTAACCTAATCCAGTCCAACAACTCCTGTTCATAATTGTCCATTCGAACCATGTTGTCCTCAGATGCGACTAAAAGACCTCCTTGACCATCAAGGGGCCTCATCACTAATATAATTGAGAACAACATGAGTCTCCCGATGGACGGACGACCTCCCTGTTAACATGTTTATGCCAAGGTGCTCATCTCAATTTGGAGACTGTTTTTGCTAAGAACCGCGCTATTTATGTTGAAGGAAGATGGCAAAACAATATATAAGATTCTAGTTTTCAAAATATCGTGAGGAAGTATCGATTAGATTTTTTTTACAAAAATGCCAAAATTACCCAAATATGAGTAACACATCTAACATAGTGTGTGTTGTAACAGGTTCGGAATCTTATTAAAAATATATTTATTCTGAAGTGCATGCTTTCAATTAACAGGGCATGGGCGGGGTACATTCTAGTGCATTTGGAACTTTAGATGTAAAACCGGATTCGCAATATCCATAAGATATATTCAATAATATCCAAAGTACTAAATGTCCCCATGCAATACCACGAATACTGCACTCCCAAAAATGAATTCATGGAATGAGTCGTGACATATATAATTGGGCTATCTACCTACATGTAACTGTACCCTGTGACTGATCCCTAGAAAAATGGATTCCTAAATATAATACCTGACTTGAGTGAATGGACACAGTATCTAGGCAAAAACCGAATGCATTAATTTCAATAACGATGAATTTTGCTTTTTACGTTTAAAAAATGTTAAACACGTAAAATCGGTATAAAATGTATCACAAAAATGGGGATCAGATGACGACATATAGCATGATTATGCCTACTCATATTTATCATGTCATAAATTTTATGCATCATATTTATGACAATATCTGTTTTTAAGCAAATGACTCCTGTATTAGGCTGATGAATGTTTAATTGCGTGCATTTATCATCTATATAAAAAGAACTGAAATAGGAGATCCCATCATTCTCGTAATTACCCATTATGGAATAATTGTGAATAGTTGAACATTTTTGCCAGTCGGCTGTTAAGGTTTCTGCAACAGGGAGAGTCTACTGTACGGACGTGACATAAAATGAGATATTGCAATTGATGCATAAAATATGTGGTGTCGACAGAAAACGGTAAATTGATATATCACAAGCAAAAACCTTCAAACCAAAAATACAAAATTGTATGAATATGTTAGCTCGGCTATCCACCCACCCATCTGTTTTTACAACCCTCAAAGAGCGTTAACGCTATCATTTACGGTAAATATACATTCCAATTATAATAATATTACATTAGACACCTCACTTATTCCACCCTATAAGCATAAACAATCTATAGTGCCCTACAGCTATGGAAGATAATTTGAGCCCTTTATATGTCAGGCTGATTTAAGTAATGCAACTTGAATGTCAGAGAACAAAAGTTGAAATCCATAAAGTACATAGAGCAACCTAGAGCAAAACACAATTTGATGTCATGCTAAATAAATGATATATAGATATCACAGCACAATTTAGAAATTTATACATAATTAAAAAAAATAATAATAATTCAGCTTTCCAAATGCAATATTATAGATGGGCACCACCTTGTTCCTCCATTCGTTGCTCTAGATACTCCAACCGGTACCTGATCTAAGAAATAAGCTGTATAAGACCCACTTATTAGCCGAAAAACAAAACTCTGAAAAAATGGTTTTACCAATCCAGTTCTAATCATAGCTTTTACAAAATATAAACAAAATAAAAGCTCGAAAATAAGGCAAAAAACCCGCTTTCTACAAAAGTGACTTTCGAGCTTTCGGTTTTCGAGCTTTCATTTTCGTTCTTTTTTGTGTGTGTGAACGCGGCCTTAGACCTCTACAGGGCGTGCTACGTTGCCTTGTGGGTGATACCCCACGGCAGAAACACATACATGCATCACACCCTGTATCAAGTGACAGACTGATGTTAAGGTCACATGACTTATCAGTGGTTTGGGATGCTGGCATTTTAAGAGGAGCACACCTCGGGGAAATCCCTGTAATGGAGATGGTGCCTGGAGTAAAAAGGTTTCTGTTAAAATGGTGTTTAAAAATAAAGGATTATCATTGGGTCTTTGGCATGTCAGGTATGCTTATTTTTACATTAGGTGTATTACTATATGTGTAAACTCAAACGCATTTTAGTTTTGCTTTGCCTTACAGTGCCTTTTCAATGCAATACCATAAAAATGATAAGTGAGGTTCCTTAATCTTGATTTAATATGATGACTTTAGAGGATAACATATTCAGGAATAAGTTTGTGAATAAACCCAGATATGAAAATTTGAAAACGTTTACCGCCTACTGATTGACAAAAAATGTGTTTCAGAGTAATCACGCACGTTCATAGAACATGTTCTCAAAGTCTCGATGGGATTACCTTGAGGGCGAACCTATTTATGATAGCTCTCAATGTGGTATTTAGCGTTTTAATATGAAATATTTTTTTCCGTCGCGAATTGCAAACCAAATTAAGAAACATTGAGATTGAGCGAGCACTCTTATAAATTCAAAGTGGATTGAAATACTGGCACTGTGTCCGACTTGCTCGATTTTCTTATGTTTCTGTGCATAACACTTCAATTTTTTCCTAGCACAAAGCAAAAATTATTTTATGTGACTCAAAGAAACACTTTAAGTAATTAGCAACGGGAATTGAAAGTCGCAGTCAAATTACCATTACATGTTTCAATTTTAAGTAACATCTGCGATTTGAGTAGCATGTATATTCTTTAAAAGATAGCGTGTTCAGATGCTAATTCTCAAATTAAGTCCATACTTACAGGACGTGTTTACCTCATTTGATTGTTTTTTTTTTTTTTGTATCTTTAAAAATAAAATTTACTTTAAGATCCAATGACTAAACATCTTTATTACGGATCTTTTACTTACCCATGCAGGAAAATCAATTTAAAACCTGACAACGTGCAGGCGTTTGAGCCTGTGACCGATTGGTTTAAGCGTGTGCCATATATCAGCTGTATATGCTATCAAATTTAATCAACTTAGCATTGAATATGAACAATAATTTACTAATATAAATTACTAATCAATTTGTATATAGTTCCATTTAGCGTTCGACCGTGCTTGTGTGCGAGCATTGGCAAAATGATATTACGCGTGGGGAATCGAGTATGCGGATGTAGTGGATTAGCGTGCGAGCGTGGGTTCGTCAGGTTTTAAACGGATTCTACTATAGCACTTGGTTTAAATTCTCGGTTACTGTGTCGTCAGTACAGTTCTGATCTGTAGCAATAAAATGCAATTAAGCTGCCACTTCTTGGACTATATGGGAACGACCTTGGTCGTGCGATAATCAAGTTCTTCCTAACAACTTTAGGGTGTAGGATTCATGATTTAGTAGACGGTTTACCTTGCTTCATCAACCCTTAATCGCCTTTTGCAAAAGGCAACCCAAAGGCAAGTACTATAAGAAAGAGTTGCATTTGTCCAGGCGTTATCATGTTTATTTGTTTGAATTCAATTGGTTTTATACCAGGAACCCTCAAAAGCAAAATGTTATTCTCTTCAGCACAAGACCACATAATGTTTGGTAGGTGTGCAACGTAGAAAACACATCGATTAACACTTTGGCGCAGTGAATTTAATTATCCTTTGCGACCTCATTAATGGTTGCAAAACTCAAATTAGTCGAATGTAATATGGAATTTCTCCGATTATAACAACAATGCTTCGCTATTTAAATGTTTAAATCTAACGAAGTTCCGACTTCTTCAAATATCTGTATGAATATTACTGTATGTGCTAACGAGATCGATGACTAGGGTCAACATTTAATAATTTAGTTCAGGAGTGCCCAACGTTTCTACACGGAAATCTTTCTTTCTAGTTGTTTTTCACAAAACAGAACAAAACGAAAATTTCAGGTTTATGTCATTTCGAGAAAAAATAAGCCCCCAGAATGTTTTTTTTATTAAATAAATTTTATTTTGTGCAAATCATGTTTAAAACAGAATATTATAGTATTTGTGAGCATTCAGAGGCACATGAAATGTAGAGTATCTATTCTTGCTGGCAACACTTGGCTGGCAACAGTTTTTGCGTTTTCCAAGCAGCAAACAAATAATTAAGGTGTTACCTCAAGGAATAACATTTCATCGTATTTAACGCGAACCCATTTCGTACCATTTTGAGTCATTAATCCAACTTCTAAAACCATTCTCGTTGGGTACTCTGGTTAGTTGGGAACTTCCCCTTGATTGCTACCTCCAGAGGGATATTGCGACCATGTCTTTGTCTTTGTTGTGAGTACTTCTCAATGAATAATTAAAATGGCCTCCGGTTGCACAATCTTCGCTTACCGTTTCAACATTTGTAAATTATCCGTGGAAATTATGTATATTTATTGTATGCATTGATGAACCTGAAAAATGATGTTTTATATAGATAGAATTCTACATGAAAACTTCTATGAACTATAGGTCTCTTCCAGTGATTAACAACAATTTTTACTTTTGTCTTAGCCTACAGTGTGATGGTGATTTATTTTTCTATATTATGATGTGTTCATTAGAAATAATAAGAATGGGTCATGCTGGCTCAATGTAGATTTTCTTAATAATTTATCACACATTTTATATTAATCTTTCACATACCGTCTTGAAATCAACTGCCATCAAATTGATATCCTTCTGTTCGTTAAAACATGGTTGGATATATCACGCAATCTAAAGGCAAAACCCTACATTGCTAAACATGTAAAATGTAAGAGACTTTCGAGTAGTAAAAAAGCTACTTCTATGAAAAAAACTGTGTGGTTCACGCTGACATTCCCATATTAAGGGTATCATGAACAAATTGCATTTTATTCCTGAAGAACCTACTCCAGAAAATAAATTTCATCCCACTGATTTTGAAAATAGGGACAGAAACCCAAAACTGCAGCGAAAGTATGTGCATGCATGTTAATTGAATATTTAATTTAGAATAGCTGTGTACTTTAAACAGAGGAAACTTGGATAACGCTCATTTTCACGCATATACTCATTAAATTCTTTTCTCTTTATAGTCTGACTTCGACACCTGAAAATCAAGAATTAAAGACAAAAAACACAAGACTATATAAATAGCTCAATCTAAATCGACCATCCAGTGCTGGAATTATATAAACAGGTCCAGTCAATTTCCTACCTAACTGTTCATCTCCAATAACAGACATCATTAGGGCAGACCGCGACATCTCACTCCATAGTGATCATAATCAAATCTTAGTCGTTAACCAGAAGGAGCCATACTTAAGCAGGAAATGGCTATTGATGTGAAAATGAGAGTTATCAGGGATCCTATAAATCATATAATTGGGCTTGGACACTTTACCCTATCGAATTATGGTGCGGCCAGGCTCGGACAAAGTTTTATTTTGCGAAAATTCATGGCACAATTCAACAGGGGTGTTGTCACCAATAAATGATCTTTATTTACATGTATGATCTACTTAAGAATCTGAGTGAAAAAAACAACGAACACATAAATCAAGCCATTTCCAATTAAATTTATTTTCTTTGAAATTTTACTCAATCAAAGAATTTTTTCGCGGAGTCCATTCGCCACTATGGTGTGGCCAGCCTCGAGCGAAACATAAGAAATTATCATTAATTTGATTTTCGCTTATGTGTGTGACCACACAACATAACCATAAACGACGTATGTGTTGGGATCTGATAATATCGCTTGTAGGGAAATTTGAAGAAAACATCTTGACAGCAACTATGTTTTATGAACACTCAGTTATGAGCACAATTAAAGACACCTAGGCGACGACATAATTTGTGTCATCCTGTTTTTATCTGTGAAAAAAAATAGTCAGTTTTTTCACTAACCTTCTCAGAATTGTTTATCGGCATAAAGCGACACTTGACATTCAATGATGTTCATGAAAATAACATAATTGCAATTTAAAGGAGAGAACAAAGGATTAAGTTTTGCCCGGGGTAATGTTATACTCTTGGCCGCAACATTAAAGAGATCATATATCTATAAGGTTTCAAGTTATTATTCCAGACAGAGCATCTTCATGATTTCTTGAAATCACTCAGGATGTAATGGAATAAGTGCAAAACACGCTCCATGACCAAATATCAAATAATTTTCATGAATTCGATATTCTAAATAAGAATTAGTGAGTACTTCTCCGGGGTCCACACTGCGCTCGCTGCGAGTAGTAAGAGCACGGTACATAATACAATTATATGATATATATGCAACTTTCAGCGAGACTATTTACTGTATACAAATATCAAACATATCCTCATATTTGGAACCCTTCGATGTGTATTATTACAGTAATTACATATAGAGTAACTAAACAATATATTGGTTTATTTCTAGATTTAGTTCTATCAAAGCTTTATGAGACAATCAAAGACTAACACGTTTCAGGAAAATACATGGAATAAAAATTATGGTTTATTTGCTAAAAGCAAACGCTAATATGCCTCTTTAAGATGTTGAGACATAGCTTTGGGCTTAAGGGTAGCAGAACGCCATTGCAAAATACCTACTGCAATAATTTGCAAAAAGAGAATATTTTTTTATAATGCCTGCTGCAGATATGTATTAATATTATTTGTACATAAAATAAATATTGATGCCCATGCCCTTAAACTACTTTTAAGGTTCTTATTGCCATTTGGACACATATAAAATAAAATTGAGTCAAAAATGCCAAAACGTAAACATGAAACACTCACTGAGTAAAATCTTAAATATATATGTTTGCCTCCTTCAATAGAAGTTCTCTTAAATTATCATCCATCCATTTCCTTGTCGTTGCGTGTGTGTCATCTTCGCGCATGACATATCAAGAGGGGTCAATTAATTACGCATTAGGACACATCAGAGTCGATAACATGGTTTACCCTCGCTTAGGAAAATGTGACATGGCGCTTCTCATGTTTCAAAAATATGCATATCGTAAATGGAGTACATAAGGAATCCTAAGGTTTGGCTCCAATGTATCTGTCTTGTAGGAAGAGCATAAGCAGATCATATACAACATCTACCATTAAATAAAAATTGATTTTCGAAAGTTAAATATTTAGGTAGGAAAAGTACGGATAAGTTAATCCATTAATATAAAGAGTCACACACTTTTTATTCGCATGTTGCATATCCTATGAACGCATTTTCAGTCTTAAGAGGCATCTTGCAGGAATGACATGTGTGTAACAACGTCATCGCTTGCATGTAACAAATGCTGGCAATCCAGGTAGCGTCATACGTTTATCACTTCCTGTTTATATCTATGTATACTATAAGAGACTTTCTAAAAGCTAGGCTTCCGTGTAGACTAGTAGGTGAGGGAAGGGCTGGTGTCAGCTGATGCTATACAAGATAGCATGAAACGAATTATTCATAATGGAACCGGCCGGTCTTAATGCATGATTATTTCAGTTGATCTAGGTAAACTATGGGTCCGAGTACTGGCATGGTGTGACTCGCATATTGCAACTGTAACTTATAAACCGATAGTCGATTCCAAAACAAATTCTTGACTTTTTATATGGGTGTGGACTTAATTTTTATTCCCATGATGCAGCCAACAACTATTATACCTATACAATATTTAAATCATTTGATGGAGAAGCTATCCTGATCTTATATAATAGCATTAAATTCTACATAACCATCAAATTATTATGATATGCAATTCAAACAAACAATGACCACTAAATACATGAAATTTCACACTAAAGTGTAAATCCATACAAATCAATGCTGACTACTCATGTGTAAACCAATACCTTTGCCTCATTGCTCCGGATGGCCTTGCTCTTTCGTATCAAGTGTTTGGTGACATTTGGAAAAACAACTATTACAACATATTTATATACGGATATCGCGATGGTTACCTTGAATTCGATGTTTACGATACACCTGATTTTTTTGGGACCATACTGTAAATAAAATAATTTGTTTTTATCAAAACCCCGTGTTAGATACACTTACCATGACTGATCCGAGGAGATACAAATTGGGGTAAAATCTATTATTGTGAATGAGGGAACTAAGAAGAAATCTGGCTGTTTTTTTAACAAATACTTGGGTATTAAAACGTTTAATCCATATTTCATAAAAGCCTTATTACAAACACTGTCAACATCAAATAACAAAATTACTATTTACAACCCAAAATACCATGTACAGCTGTTGTATTGTTATCGTCCTCGTATTCTACACCATATTCACACTTCCATTCTATTGCATGTTCCGTGCCGATGAATTATTAAGCATCCAGATAGGTCTCGCTATACGACCTCGATAAATGCATGATAATTACTTTTGCGCTCCACCATATGAATGATTCCGTTCATGGGTGCATTAAGTTGATTTGTGGGGTATGTGAAGTTCGTTTTCATATATGAAATAACTGCTCGTTCCACGGCTCTTTCCATACTACATAGTGAATTTATTTAAAGTGTTCTATCAAAAATCATGAAAAATAAAAGTTCAAGCCATCTGATGATTGAATAATGTCAGTGCAAAAGTGTTTTATTAAGTTAGAATCGTTGTGTATGGAATCCTTCCAAATATCAATATATGGCCCTGCTCTTTACTTTTTCGAAAGCGCAAGCACATTTGGCATCAACTCTCAAAGAATGTACCAATAAAACCGTGTCTACTTTATTTGCAAAATCGTGCAAATACGTGACAAAATGCTTTATTGTTGTTCATGCCCAACTGTAAATAGTGAATTCAATAGTGTAAGGATGGACTAACATTTGTTGTCAATGAGCAATGAGGACTGAAATCATTATTACAATAAAAAGGACTATTTGTTTCAATTCAAGCAAAAGCTGCTCAATATAAAAAGCAGGAACCGTTGGTTTCGAATGACGTTGCAATCGAGTGATATGGACTGATATTGTCAATGTTTGAATGTCTAATGAATAAAACATGTTTTTAGTAAATTGATTTCCGATGAATTCCAACAGAATATGATATAAAGAAAGTATGACATCATCAAAGAGCAAATTAAAGCGAATACTATAATCTAATCAACAGCATTTGAACTTATTGACATGTCCAAGTCTCTATGCAAATGTACCCTACTATGAAGATGTTTTTGAATAACCTCGTCGTCCCAGCTCAGCTATTCTTTATAGTCAATTAAGACAGCTAAATGAATACTGGCTTAATCGCATTTTTTTAAATATCATTTTTGACACAGCATTTCAGAACCGCTTTTATCTGCACAGGTAGAGTCGGAAGTAGTTGTTTCGCTATCCAGAAACACACAAAAGTGAACTCAAAAGTGCGAAATATGAAGCAAAACAAGACAGTGCAAGAGGTTTGTTTATTGGCTCAATTTCCATTGGTGCCCCATGCGTCCCCACATATTTTACTCGAAACAGTTTGCGCATGCTCTTAATTGGCACAATGACAGTTACCGGAAGTAAAATCGATTCCTTAACAACGGGTGGCGCCATTATGACAATACTGCGCATTTTTATTTGCGCAAGCGGTTTCCGCTTTCATTCTAGATATATTTTACGACCCTATTTTGTCTATTGTAATTTTATAGTCGCGCACGTTTCTACCTTCTCACTGGAGTTGATGCCTTTCTGTCTTTGCCTTTATGTGTGTGCTTCTTTGAGCTTAAGGGTTTACGTTTGCGCCATCATAGGTTTACGTTTATGTGTTTAAAATATATGCGTTTGGAAGCACTTCTAACTGAACATTTGTGGGTTGCATCTTCTCTAAGCATCGATGTGGCTGCCCTGTTATCGCAGTGACAGCAAACCATTGGTCAAAACAAAAAGATGTTTTTGATGACAGAGACCTAGAATCCACCATGCTTAATTTACATAAAGGGTCTATTCACAGGGAAGCGGCAAGCGGCAATATACTTATATATATGTTTTTTATAGGATAACGGCACTCTGTTGCTCTTCTTAAAAAGAGCTTATAATTAAGTATATTACCGCTTGCCGCTTGCCGCTTGCCGTGTGAACAGGCCCTTACCCCTGTCATTCATCAACAGGTTCGCGACAATGGTCTGCCCATTGTTCTGTCTATGGACTTGGCGGAGTGACCACCGCTTTGAAAGTGGATTTCATGGAGTTGCTTGTACATGTATTCTGGTCGCGTTTGGACATTTACGTTTGCTCTGGATAATGGGTGTGATATCAAAACATGGTTCCAACTTATTAACGCTTTGAGCATAGAGTGCATTTGCAGGTCAGTTCAGATGTAATTCACGATCCCATCGCAGTGACGGATCAAGAAAAGGGCTCCAGTGGTAATGGCTCCATTAGTATAAGCCGATATTATAATGTATTTCATATCATTTTCTAGCAAAGGCATATATATATATATATATATTTGTTATGCAGCTAAAATAGCAGTTAACATTTTTGCGGAGCTTGCAGCAATATTACGTCATGGTTTTTCTGTTCCGCCGTAGCAACAAATATTCAGTTCTTAATTAAACCAGGTTACTAATCGTTGTTAAACCATAGCTTGATATATGACTCTTACCTGTAGGATAAAATGCAATTAGTAACAAGACACATATGAATATTTCATTTTAAACTGTTGGTTCGTTTCATAATCACATTAGCTTCATTCTTCCTCATGCCAACTGCAAATGCTACAACTGTCTCTGACTCAGAACCTGAATCAATAAACTTGCTATGTCATAAACCCATAACGAGTAGATTGTGAGGGTCCTCTGAAGAATACTCAATGTGGCATTGCAGTGTGATGCATGATTTATGGTAGGGGGATGAGTAGTTTTAATGGGTCAATGAGTAATTTTGATTTCAAATGACATCAGTATGCAAAATGGGACATTTTCCTAAATGATATCTTACAAACCAAACAAACGTTGTTGTGAACATAGTTCATGGACTAATAACAATCAATGAACAACAAGTTTGTCCCCAAAAAGAATGTTACATGAATCTCAAATGGCAAAACAAAATGTTTAGTTAAGAAAGCATGCTTACCAATGCAAATATTCACAATAATTTAAGAAACATATTCAAACATATCACATTGTTGAAGGGCACCCCACGACCCATTTTTCAAAAAGTGGTTAAATCAACTTAAAACAACTTTATGAAGACGAACAACAACAAAATACTCTTTTTTGGACATAATTGTTTTGCAAAAAAGTGTTCCTTTTTTCCAAGCCAGCTGAGCTGTTCCTCCTTTTCTAGCCAGCTTGGAGCAGAAAAGGAACACCTTTTGCAAAAATTTAATTGTTGAATTTAACTAAATCACCTATTGTGAAAAACGAATAACTGGTTATAAGACAATTGCAAGCAAATACAATTAATTTGCATTTAATTATTCTCATAAATTATCAAAAATAAAGAAATTTATCAAAAAAGGTGTTCCTCAAATTGCAAAAATCTCCAAGCTAGAAAGAATTTCCTCAAAATCTCCAAGCCAGCTGAGATTTGGTGGGGAACGCCTTTTTTGAGGAACAGCTCGTGGGCTACTCTTCATTGCTGCTTTCCTGTTTTGCTAACATCCAGCAACTGCAATTGAGTTGCCCACTTGTCATCAAGAGGATTCAGTTCATATAGCCTGGGATTTCCGGCTTGGTGAGGCCATATAAGATGTTTATGAAGAGCACCTCACGAGCTCTGCCCCAAAAAAGGTGTTTCCTACTGAATTCCAACTGACTTCGAGTTTTGAGAACATACCTCCTGGTGTTCATTTTCTCTTTCAAGCTTGTTAGTAAGGAAAAAACAGCCCAGCTAGCTTGGAACAATTCAACACCTTTAACAAAATGTTAATGGTCTTAAACCATTATTTTGTTGCTTTAATTTGATACAGCAACTTGAAAGATGTGTCGTGGGGTACTCCTCATGTTTATGTCCATTATATGAATCTTATATCAACGGTACCCATTCAACTACCACAGTCCCACTCGGTAATGAAACTCGGCTATGATGACAAACCATGATTGTTGCAATAACAGGAATTCTTTAGGCCATGTTCTATGGTTTTGAAAGTCTCTTTTTATATAAAAGATACCACAACGAAGCCAGAATCAGTGCGTCTTCGAAAGTAGAGAATACAAGTCGGTTGAAATCTTGATAATTAACTTGACAAGTCGGTTGAAGTCTTCACAACAAATTTGAAAAATCGGTTGAAGTCATGATAAACAATTTACTTATTGCTTCACCAACATTAAATAAATTTAATAACAAATTATTAAGAAATAATTTTGTTACCATGTCAACCAGCAGCGATGGATCCACTAAAATTCCTAAAGACAACTCATCTTTCAAAACACAACAACGTCGAGCAACGTCTTATTGTCACAAACACCTTGTCCCAACCACTAAGACCCAAAGCACTGCGTCGCATATCACAGACTGCAAAATGATAAATAACGCCCAACCCCCTCCC
>LQRL01015803.1:9695-31085 GCA_001703475.1 Hydroides elegans | reverse complement strand
AATAACACGTTTATTGCAAAAGACTAGTTTGTGCACGTAAAACAGTTAATTTCACAGTTATTGAGGGTATTTCACTGTATTTTGAGGGTTTTCAAACACATTTTTTTTCAATAAATGTTCATCGTATGACCTTAATACTCATAAGGACGTTAGTTCACATATCAGAAATATCGACTGTGTTGTTATCTCAAAAACATGTTTTTCGCACTAAACAGGTTTGTGCACTAAGCCCTTCAATTTTGAATTCTGATATGATGTTGGAGAATAGCAATACAATTTGCATTGATGTATTGTGCTATCTAACATCATTTTATATTTCTTTTCCAAATCAATATAATTTTATTCAATGATCATAAAGAGCAGTTTTGAATATTATTAGAATATTTCAACAATGCTTTTTGATGATTTGAATGTCCTCTTACATACAATGTAGTTTGCGAAGTCAAAATAAAATTATTATAGAATTTACATAAATATAGTTCACTATATTATAGAAATAATGTGGATAATATAAATTATATACGATAGATTTATAAAAACACAAAACATTAGAAAACAATTAGAATAACAATTACAAGTTCATTTAACTTTCATTATGAACCACAATTTTGAATTTGAAAAAAAGGCCAACAATTTCTAGAAAAATAGGGCTGAAATTGAAATTCTTATTAGAATCTATATGTTCCACCAAAACAAAAACGGCCGTAAGATAATATACAAATACGCATGGTGACGTGCATTTAAACCAAACATATCTTATGAAAAAATTATGCAATTACATTAGCATTTCCTAATATTTTGGAAGTGTTCTCTTTAATAAACAGCTAAATGCAATGTATACTAACAGAGAACATTTTAAAATTGTTACGTCAATTTATTTCAGAAAATCGATTATAAAGACCTGATAAGCATTCATTGGTAGTTTTTCCTACAAAAAGATGTTAATATGCACCTGTTTGGATGTATTTATTATAACAATACATGAATGTTCACACCTAAACATAATATGTACACAAGCTATATATCAAATCTAATTATTCATAGTGGATGTTTAATAAAAGTGTTTCAAAAATGCATTTAAATTTTGCAAATATTAACTGTATTATATGTGTTTCGAATATTTTTTTTTAGAAACCAAAATATTTATTTTCGTATGGTAATGAAAACATTTTACTGACAATTGCGATTTTTTTTATTTATACATACAAACGTGAAGATTAATTTGGAATCCTCGAAAAGCATCAGAAAACATTTTAAAACGTGTCACAGTTCAAAATTATGAACTCAACTAATTATACTAAAATATATTCATACATACATAAAACTATTAATTACAATAGACTTCTTCGTGTATATAGAATCAACTTTTTAAAGTAAAGGATTCTGTTTTACTGTAAACTCTACATGAGACATAATCGACTAAACTCTAATCTATAAATTTTATATAGTCATATAATCAACTCTAATAACAATGATTGTAGATAAATCTCTAGAGGGTATATATTATTATCAAAATACTCCAAAACATCCTATTGCAAAAAACAAATGTGAACACATGTTTACAAATAAACGTTTTATTTGCTGCTGCATTTGAAAAATAGCACTTTAAAATTCAACATTCTGTCCTACACTTATCAATATTTATATTTTGTACGGTGTTACAATCTTAAAACAAATAATTCACGGTTACATATATATAAATCAGCTATAAAATATAGTGATTTAGTTCAATATTTCACTGTATCATATGTACAATCAGAGAACGATCCCAAATATAACGGGATACTTCAAAATACTTTTTTTCTTCAAAAACTCGTCTGTATACCATGAAAACTGTTTTGAGTAATACCTTTTTTCAGCTGTCGGGTGCCTTATCTAAAGCTTTGTTTTCGTTCCTGTAAAATATAAATCAAGTTTAAAGTTGATAATGAGGCGTGAATAGTTTTGAAAAAGAAGACCTGTCATCTGTTAAAATAATAAAATTCGCGTCTGTGTACACTGTCATGTTTGATAATCAAATGATTATAATATTGCCCATACAATGAGACCTCTGATGTACCCTTGTAGTCAGACGCAATATCATATAGAAACACTATCCCTATCAACTTGCTTTAATTATTTTTTGCATGCTGCCAGCAAGTAGTTTCGAAAGTTATAAACTTTCACTTGTTAACTTTGTTTCAAACTTATTTTACACCCAGTTGCCCTTATTTTGACTGCCAGTGTTTATAATCTGATGATGATCCTTTATAATATTGGAAGGTCCTTCTCCTTGGTAAACGAAAGCATTAAAAAAAGTAAGAGTTTATAATTAATACTTAAACAGCTATTTACTTGCTATATCAAAGTTTGATGAACGATATGATTGATATGATATTTGATTATCAAAATAGCAATATCATAATTTTACTTTGGTTGTGTCACTCTAAGTTTAATTAAAAAAAAAACAACATACAAATAAAAGCAATCAAAATAAAATTATCTGATATAATTTTGGTCACAATGCAACGAGATTTCATTATACATGCTAAAGTGTTAAGGTGTATAAGAATGTGTATTTTATATTCATTTTCCGTTTGTTAATGGTCGTGTTTCTTTATTGTCAGCCAAGTAAGCCAATTCAGCCAAGTAAGTCAAGTAAGCCAAAAACGCGTTTCTTTATAGTCAGCCAGATAAGCCAAGTCAGCCAAGTCAGCCAGAATGTCAGCCGGCTGAAGCTGGCTTATCTGGCTGAAGTTTGTCACGTGACGCATTGTTTTTACGTGTTGTTTATTTTTTTGTTAAACTTATGTTTTAAAGTTTAATATGACTTTTTGATTGCAATATTTATCCAAATATACAGTTTAACAATTTCTATGATTATTTGCGTCGGATTTTGTTCAAAATGCTTCGAATTATATTCGGCCTGGCCTTGACCTAAAAATTAAGCCACTTCAGCCGGGATCTGTTTCTTTAATCTCCTTTTTCCTGGCTGACGTTTTGGCTGACCTGGCTGACTTGGCTGAAATGGCTGACAATAAAGAAACACGACCAAGAAGAACTGTGTTTGTAAATTTAAGGTTAAACGCAACGCAACAAAATAAAAAAGGAAACTGCAGTGAAGTAAAGAAAAAGGCCATGCACAAACAAACTAAATAGCTATCAAAAGAAATTATACAAATCTAAAACGATAAGAAAATTCTGTTCACCTGAAGGTCTGTTTAGTTCGAAAGTTTCGCCCTTAATTTTTCGCGCTAAAATATTTACGATTTGAAAATACGATATAAGATTGATTGTTTTATATAGTTTGTTTGGTACTATATGAAACGTCTTTAAGTTATCTATCATATGTAAAAAAATTGGTTGCATTATGACTTATGGTTGCGAAGATATTGCATCATTTGTGAAAATCGCGGCGATTTTTACTTAAGATTAAATAACTACGCAATCATTGGTTATAATACAATCACACTTTCACACATGACAACCAACATAACAATGTTACAGATAACAGCAAGCAAACAATATAAAACAATCATTCACATATCGTATTTTCAATTAGTAAATATTTTAGCGCGAAAAATTAAGGGCGAAACTTTCATACTAAACAGACCTTGAGATGAAAACAAAGAAAATATAAAACAAATCAAACAAAATATTTGCCCAAAGCAAAACCATTTTAAACCCACGAAGCTTATATACAGAAAATTGGAGTTAATAACTATTTGGAGAAAACCATAGTTTAGAAACCGGACAGAAGTAATGATTTGAAATGGCAAATAATGTTTTTGAAGCAAAATTGAGTACTTGACCATTGCGTTATTATTATAAGATTGAAAAAAAAATAGATAAATTGAACAATGTTATAAGCTATATTATCATATTCTTACACACCAAACGTATGGTCATGAACACTTTGCATCGTCGTTTGTAAAGGTCCCATAATGCTTTTGGTTATATGTTACCAGGGAAACAAGTTTTGACAAAGACTGTGCGACAGCTATAGTAACACATAAAACAAAAGTGTATACAGGTAGAAAAAAATATTAAGCAATTCGTTCATTTTCATAGCATAGTAAGGAATATTTTTTATCGAGAATTTCTCATATCAAAATCGAACTCACTCTACCCCGCGCTGTTTAAATGGGATATTTTAAAAAAGCAAATTCGTCACTTTGCGAAAAAAGAACGACATGCTAATTAAGAAATCTACAAATCTAATTGTGTACTAAATCAAGATGCAGTATATGGTAAGAAAGAGAGATTGGAATCAAAATTACAATAGCACTTCATTTTTTTTAAAAAAAAGGGCTTTTATACGTACATTTTTAGAGGATTAAAAGTGATGATTTTTCTCTGTTTGGATATACATTGAATTCGTTTGACAAAAACTTACTTTAATGTGCAAAACATATATTCTTAGTATCTATATTCATACGTGCACATTTATCAGTTTTAACAGTTTCTTTTATCCGGTGCACGAAAATACTATATAGATTTCATTCATAAGAAATATTCAATGGGACCACTCTTCGCATCAACGAAATTGTATACATGTATATGGTCCATACTCTTTCCCTTATAAATTGAAATCTATCGATATCAAACGTGACTGTTACATGTTGGATATTGGTTGATTTCGCATATCATTAGATATATCAAGGATATCGGGAAATGAATTTAATGATATTGCGAAATATAAGTAAGTGTTGAGATACACACTTATTGACACATATCACACTTAAACACGCAACATTGAATTCATATGCAACGAATCCTAAACAATCAAATACATTTCCAAAGCTTATTATCATCCAACAAAATCTTATAATTGTTAAGTAATGATAGGTCAATATCGTTGATGCAATAAAATGCAATAAATATGATAAAAGCTTTAAATATTCTGGGGGTGAATAGTTAGGTGACATTAATGCACAGTAATGCATGTATAACAAATATAAGCTAAATTTATAATAAAATACATGTAAAATGCAACAACATGTTACCCCTGTTTATTACCCTTATAAGTTATAATCTTCTCATCATCTCACTCACCATTGATTTTTCCGTCCATTTCAATCTCATGCGCACGGGCTTCCTCCTCCCTCTCACGCCTTTCCTCTTCCTCTCTCAGTCTATCCTGTTCGGCCAGATCCTTCTTGCTCAAGTGGTACACGATGCCTGCGCCGTACGAGTCGCCGATGATGTTGATGGAGGTACGGATTCGGTCCCTTAAATATGTATATGATGGATGTTTTAGTTTAGATTCTAAATGAACGAATTTAGATCCGTTACGGATTATTCAGCTTAACATCGATCCTTAAACATACGAGTTACTTTGCTGCATACTTGTAATTGTTTCTTGATTTTAAGTAAAATGAATTCAATGATACGAATTTATGTTTTGTTTGTGAAAACAATTGGCATAGCTTTGCTTGGTTACCATACATCAGCTTATCGTATATAAGATGCTTGGTTTAATCGGATAAAAACATAATTCCGGTGTGTCATATAGTTGTCCAATGTATCGCTTCTTATTCTGAAATATACCAAACTCAATCCAGCTTTTGGTCAATTTATAATCCAACCATTATAGATCACTAAATTTTTCATTTTTATAAACTTACAGGAACCAGTCGACAGCCACAATGAGACTGATGTCCTCGGTGGGCAGTCCGACAGCGGTGAGAACGAGCAGCATGGTCACTAGTCCGGCGCTAGGGACACTGGCGGCACCCACGCTGGCCAGGGTGGCGGTCAAGCTAGAACAAATTGAAAGATATTGTGATTTAGTTATAAATAAAGACAAAATATACGTACTTTTTTTTTGAAAGATTGAATGATTAAAATCATGGCAAAGGTGTATGTAATAGTGAAATATTTCTGGATCATATTTGTCATATGCCATTTACGCTGTGACGTAGATTATATGTTTTCGAACATCGACGACGTAAATTGACGCCCAACAAACTTTCATTATCAAGCCATATCAACGATATTATGGTCATCCCTTAAATAACATAAACCATATAATAAATCCCCCTTACCTGACGGTAATGACCTCCCCAATGCTCAATGTAATGTTGTTCATCTGCGCAATGAATATCGCCGCCACGGCCTCGTACAAGGCGGTCCCGTCCATGTTGATCGTTGCGCCAATCGGGAGAACGAAGCGGGTCACACGCCAGTCGATGCCGTTGTTCTCCTCGAGGCAACGGAACGTGATCGGCAGGGTAGCAGCGCTGTAATGTAAAGTGGAGTAGGTTAAACTATGAACAGTTTAAAATTAAACCTGGTCGATTACCAATCGCTTACTTACCATCCTACAACATAACGGCCGTTTTAATTTATACATATTCCATTTGGTCAATGTTTAAATTCGCACACTAATGTCAGTGATCAAACGGGTTTTATTTTAATTGAAATAGATTATAAAGACTTTATATGTTTTATCTACATGTTTGTACATACTAAGTTAAACTGCATTACACAAGTTATGGTAATATTTATATAACCAACAGAATTCAACCTGGTGTATTACACATCTTTTTTTTTCTTTAAAAAAATAATAAGTTAAATAAATATTATGACGTTAAAAAACAACTTCATACCTCGATGCAGTAGCCAGCCCAGTGATCCACGCCTGGAATATGCCATGGAAGAACTTGAGTGGATTCCTCCTCGTGATAACAAAGAAGCTCAAGCTCAGAGTCACGCATGCGTGGAAGATGAGCCCGAGGATGACGGTGAGCATGTACATGCCGAGGGACACGGCTGTTTTGCCGAGGTCGTCGATACTCATGATCTTGCCGGCGATGAGGCACATCAGACCGAAGGGGGCGTACCTTTATTGAGCAAAACACACTAAGTTTGAATTTTGTTTCCAGTTTAAATAACATTTTAATGTTGCACTTGGAACGTTGTGGTTACATTCCTATCGCAAGTTGCAATTTTCACTGTTTTTTTCCTCGTTTTTGATATTTCAAGTGGCGATACGAATTGCGTATTTAATGTAGCAAAGGCCTAAACGTTCAATAGGAAATATAATGTCTTGGTAACGATATTCGGTTCTATAATACATCAATATGATGAAATCAGTATGCGCACTAACCAAATAATGAAGTTGATACGCATGACGACCTTACTCAGAGTCTAATCGTTCTGTTTCTCCAATATGTATTATATTGAAATAAGGTTCTTATAAAACAAGGAAAGATCACGTTAACCTAATAGAAATGTTATCGCACTTACCACATGATGAAGTTGACGATCCTCATGACGACCTCGCTGAGCACATCGAAGAAGTCGATCATGACCTTGGCTTCGTGACCCATCTGCCCGATGATGATGCCGAATACAATGCAGAAACCAATAAGACCTAGGCAGGAGTAAAATTGTGTGTTAAGTTACGTTCATCGACCAGTGGCATGTCTGGCGCCAGGGGAGGGGTATTGGTTTTAGAACTCTCCTTCCAAAAAGGGTGAGGGAGTATTTGTTTCAGAACATCCCTTCTTAAAATTGGGGAAAGGGATATTTGTTGCAGAACTCCCCTTTTCTATCTACTTAAAGTTACGATTTCTTTTAATATGAAAATGTCTCAAACAAAAATAATAAAAAACTTTAAAAATTAGGGTTCGCATAAACACCTACATGTAGAGTGCAGTTCGATGAAATAGTTTAATTAATAATTTCTTGAATCCTCGTATCAAAGCCACATTTACCGAGCACATTCATGCCATCTGAGTACTCGAGCACCCGCATCATCTCGACCTCGCCACTTCCGGTCGCATTCAAAATGGCCGCCGCGGTGGCGTTGATCTCCGAGGACTCGGTCGGTGGGATTATGGTGTCGGGTTTAGGGACCTTGACTGTCTTCACTTGCTGGAAGCAGGCCTGGATCAGATTCTCGGGGAACAAGTTTCTGTTTGGGAGGGAAAACCGCGAAATTATGATGACGTCAAAATAATATTTGGACAAGTGTATTTCCAGTTATAATAAATGCAGAATGCAATGGAACAGGCATCGATCAGGTTCTCGGGGAACAAGTTTCTGTGTAAAGCAAAGCAATTCAAGAGTAAACTTAATGAATTATCAGGGATTTATCTACAAATTTTTGAGTGTGCGACCGCGGGCGCATTCCGAATGATTTTTGTGCGACATTTTCGAAAACTGTGCGACAGTGAAAAAAGTTGTGCGACAATCTTAAACTTCTAAGAGGTTCAATTGTTTTTTTACTAATAGAAAAAAAAAATAAAACACAATATATTTGAATCAAGATTTCCATTTTCATTCGTTCAATCTAATTGGTCACTCATGTATACGCAGGGGTGGAAATAAGCACTCGCCACACTCGCCATGGCGAGTAAAATTATCGATTGGCGAGTGTGAATTTCAAGTCACTCGCCAGGCTGGCGAGTGTGAAATTTACCGTCAAAAACATAGTTTTCCGAAAATTTTTGATTAAATCTTAAGATTTTAAATAATTCAATAAAATTTGTCGGCTCGCGCCTTTGGCGCTCGCTTATTTTTATAACTTCGTCCACATACAAACCAAATAAGGGAGCCCACATTCTAGTGGTTTTCATTTTGCATATTTTCACCTCTTGGCGAGTGTAAATCTTCGCTGGCGAGTGTGAAACCTGACTCACTCGCCAGTCTGGCGAGTATGAAAATTATCTTATTTCCACCCCTGTATACGTGCTTAACAACAAAAATACTATTAAGTTCTATATAAACAAATTATACAATGATCACAAATGGACCAACAAAACCTAAAACATATCTTGGAAATCATTAATACAATGTATATCTAATTAGTCTTATTTGCCATGCATTCCTCACATTGTCCATCATCATACCGTACAGGTACGGACTTGATCTTGATTTTACTTCTTATATTTGAACTCAAATATGCGCCTTTCTTTAGCCTGTGCCCACTTTTTAAGGCTACTTCGAAATTGAATTAGTTGTGTATCGGGCTTTGTAGGCAACAAAGGTTCTTATAAAGTGATGCCAAATCAATGGTTATTAATGCATAATCAAAATATAAACAGAACAAAAGGTCTATAAATCAACCACAACGCAACCATGGAACTATGACCGACTACTGAATCAAAATATGCTCAAATACGGAAAAGATGGGCACATTTGAAAAGATATATATGTGACACAATGGGCGCATTTCGTCAAAAAACTGTGCGACAGGACGGGCGCATTCGGGCCGAAAGTTGTGCGACATTTGGTAAAGTTGTGCGACATTTTCCACAGTCGCACAGGTAGATAAATCCCTGAATTATGAAAAACACAAAACAAAATTGAAACTACTTATTTTAAAGGCATGCACACATGTATGACAGAAATTCGAGAAAAAATACAGTTTCTTCAAAGGAAAAGGATGAATGGTTCTTGGGGAACAGGACCTGTAGGAGCGGTGTTTTGATGTGTAAAAACGAATGGAGTCGGGCATATCTACAGTACAAATGTATTCTTATCATACTGCTAGGGCTTGCACATTAAATTGAAATAAAGAAATACGAGAAAAAAAAATAAAATTGCCAAGTAGAGGAAAGATAAACTATTAAATGTATCTATTTGTCGTTGACATAACACTTTCTGAATAAATGAAATACCTGATTAGGTCAAGGAACGCGTCCAACGTGTCGACAGTATTCTCAGAAGCGCCAGATCCGAGATCCTCCTTGATTCCAGGGTTACCTAAACGTTTTTACCATATTTGAATAAGTTGATAGCATTATGGTGCTTTCAGCGGTTCTTTGCGTCTGTGAAATTTAAATTTTTAGCATTAATTCTGCTGGGATAACTATATTTTATACCAATTTTTATTCCGAAGACGCAAACGCAAAGAGCCACTGAACGCACCATTATATGACTCGCTGTTAACTGTTCGTTGTTTAGGTTGAGATTTATTGCATATTTATACATTGCCTAATTTCTACCTTGAAAAGGTTATCAGCTATCTATCTGCTAAAATTCCATCTTAAATTCATACTTCTACATCATCAGGCTCATTTGGCGAAATTGCAATATGATTTAGAAAGATCAAAAGTTTCTTTGCATTTTTATATACAAAGCCTTTAAATTGAATATTAGAGTTATACTCAACCTATCCCTTACCTGGATGAATAGCCAGCACGCAAATGATACCAGTGATTGCTGCCAACACGGTGGTGCTCATGTAATAAGCAAGCGCCTGCCAGCCCATGCGCCCTGAGGCCTTGGCGTCCAACTTGGACAGGCCTTAAAGGAAAATGGATTACGGATATGTATTCTTATTTCTACCTCACATGACTATCTATATACTGATTGAAATGAGTCTGTCTCGTTGCATTACAAAGTGAGAGAATTCTAAACCTCATACAATACAGGTCTTGACAATCTTGGTTGCAAAATAGTCACAAAAATAATCAACATTTCATAAATACTTCTAATAAATGAGATATATTGAAACATGATTATTCTTAAATCGAATTTCGGTCATTACGTTGAGGCCAGCTGACGAGAAAATTACCGTGTATACTTTCACACTATCTTTTGGAAATTAAAAGATTACGCAAATATGTGTTAATTTACCCGAGATGAGACTGGAGACAATAAGCGGAATAATCAGCATCTTGAGCATGCGCATAAGCACGTCTCCAGGGAACGCGATAAGTTCAATGACCTCTTGACTCGGGTTGCCTGCCCTGGCGGCGAAACCAATAATGCACCCGAGTATGACGCCGATGACTGTTAGGACGAGGACGAGTTCTGAACGAGCCCATCGCAAAACCTGGAAAAGGTGACATTTTAGTTATTCAATTTATTTAACCGCCCAAGGATGGATAGATTATGATATGATTTTATGAATTAAAAATGACATTTGACGGAGCTAGATACAAAGGTACATGCGATTCTATGAGAAATGTAGCTTACATTTACGTTCTAAACTTTGAATTTTAAGTGAGATTCATACCATCACATGATGGATATATTGATAAACAAATTAAAAGAATAAAACACAAAAGGATGAATAATAAATGTATCGTTTATTGATCAGGTTTTTCGTCTTATGCGTGGGCAGAAAGCCCATGAGACTCAATTTCAATAATTCAATATATGCATAATGACAGCATCATTTTATCAAGTTTTCATGAAATGAGTGAGAAAACATTTGAGGCTCAATTTTGCATATTATCTTGTCAAGTCAGAACTAACGCCCTGATTGTTAATAAGACTGCTGAGAATTTTGCTGAATATGCAAGTTTCCTCTTTTTGTCATACAAACGAAAACTTTACATTTTATATATCAAATTATTTCCCCAACTATGCAACTATGTAAACATCCATAAGAAACCATAAGGATATAATGTCGCTTTTGGACTTCATCTCTTATTTCGGTTGCGTGCGAAAAGAGAAGACACAGTGTGAAAATGTCACATTAGCCATATTCTTGCCCAGTGGGGGTAGCTGACAATCCCATTAGCCTTACGAGACTTTGTTAAGGGCACATCAAAATAAAAATAATTTGGACATTTTGCATAAAAGGTCGAGACATTCTAGTCGGGTTCAAAGCTTTCATCACAACAGATTATATTGTCGCTTGTATAATCTTTGGAAATTTACAAAACGTTTTTTTTAGTACATGCAAATGCTATATCGCAAGTGTTCCAAATGACCATAACGAGTTACACAATTATGTCCCTTATTAATCATGAAGGATCTCGAAAATCTTTTGCTCTGTTTACTAATAATAGGTCGATTAAATATATCGGGTAATCTGGATTTATTTTATGATTTTGAAGTTTTCATAACGCTTTTTTTTCATATAAGAAAATGAGTACACATTTCACCAATAACACACTAAAGTATATATACATGTATCACACCTCTTTTGCTAATGTGAGTAGAGAAATATCAATACGTCATTTACAGCCTTTGTTCCCAGCAATAGCTAAAGCATCGATTTTCAAAATAACCAAAACGCATTATTTAGCCAAGAGATGATAAAAAATGAGAAACATCTGCACATTTCGAAGCTCATTTATTGTGCTGACAAATATGATGGATGACATGCATTCGCGCCAGTTTAATAAAAAAGGAATTTAAAGAAAAAAACTTTAAACTTTTAAAAAGTTGAAATTATAGATTTAACAAAACAAAAAGTGTAAAGGATGGGGCAAACTTGTTGACATTCTTAACCCCGATGGAAATATGCGGTTTCCACTTCAATGGGTATGCTGCTCTTTCGAGGCTTTTTTTTGCTCGAGTTTATTTTTAGATTCAAGGTTGCAAAAGATGAGAATTTCATTGCACTACTTTTTAGCTCAAGACCGGGCTTTCGTTGTAATACAAAAAGAAAATATACAAGTCAAAATAATTCTATTTCGAAATGATTTGCATAAAATATTATGTTGTGATTCATATATGTATCGCTATCGCTTAACAAATATTTACGTTCATCTGATTCAAAACCTACATTTGAAAAGTTTGATTCTTTAAAAGAAACTATAAAATATGATATATGACGCAATACTTATTCGCCCATCCCTATAACTACGTCATATTATAATGATAATTGTAAAAACAACACAGAATTCAACGATAACGAGTATAACATCTATTTTAAAAACTGCAAAAATCGGAATTGAACTCATCAGTCGCTTGATTTACTGTTAAATGAATAAAATGAGTTTTGGCACCGGAATATGATGACGTCGTTATCAGAAAGAACAATAACGTTGAGTTGACAAGTTTGGTAATTGTATATGATGCCTCCTATTGTACAGCATTTTCAATTACACGCAGATTGCAGGAAATGTCAAACTGTAATGGGGCCCAAATTGGCTGCTTAAACGACACGTTGGTGAAAGGAAGGGTTTGGGACCCGTAGCGGACCGAAAACCGTTTGATGAAATACAAGGCATTTTAATGTCCTGCTCAAACAATAAACCAGCATTGTCGCCGTATAATTTTATTTCACATATTTTTATATGGTTATTATGAGATGGCTGGTGTTTGAAAGTGTGGCACTAGTTGTTAAAGCGCGTCAGAGGTTGGACATAAGTGCCGCATAAACTAAATGTGTGATTTAATCGGTTGGCGTTTATAGCAAGCAATGACGTTAAGGTATAATGGGACCTAATATATAAATTATCTGTTCTTTATTTTTATAGTCATTCCACAATATTTGCCATCGAGTTAGAAGAATCTAAATTATTTTAACTTTATGATTTGGAATGACCTACTGGCAGCTATTTTCCATGTACGGAACTGTTGATCAATAAAACGAAAGTACCGTGCCCTTCGAAACGTTTTATAGAACCGATCTTTTATAGTTAAAGATGAGTCCTGGAAACGTTCCAAAAGAGCCACTCATATTATAGGCCTAGAATAAATCATCCTTATGTGTTGTACGTGAATAGTGTATACTGACGAGGTTCAGAATGGCGCGATGAATATTTAAAGTGAAATTCAATGACTCGCAATAACTCCTTGTATGCTGGGCAGTGTCCTCTCACCACCGCTCAAGAGCATACTACAAAAACGCAGGTGCAAAAAGTTCTCATTAAATATTCATTAGCTATTCCCTGGACGTTAAACATACTTGGAATCCCAAGATATAAAGTTGTGATTGATAATAAAGGGAAGAGCCTCTCCAATGGGCTGGACTTTGTTTAAAAGGATTGACCACCACCAAAAGATGGGACATAGAATAGAGGCTATTTGGCTGTTGCCGAAAATAGCACAATCCAGACCCCTCTCCCCTCGCGCGGGACATTCATGCAGCATGCCTATCACTGTCTCAATGTTTATGCGTGTGTTTTAGGTCTACTTATACATGTTATTCTCTTAGTTTTTGACGCTTTTATAATCTTTTTAAAATTAATACTTCACAAAGATTTTGAGAAAAGAAATAGTAATACAAAAAACCATGTATATGAACAAAAATCAGTTTATAGTTGATAAGTCGATCCTTTTATAAATTGCTTTAATGTGTGTAACTGTATCTTGAGATAAGGTTTAACTCATTTTCAGCGTTATTCTGAAAGAAATCAAAAGTTTCTTTTTCGATATCAATACCAAATGATTTTGATTCAACTATTAAGTTTAGAATATGTTTAACCTTAAAGGCCTAGTGGTGATGGTTACCAGAAAAAGTGCCCAAGCACAGATATACCCCAAATAAACATGTAGATTCCTAACATAATTTAAAGTAATTAAACGTCATTCTTGCTTTTAATTATTTGATGGTAATTATAATTAAATAAACACTTCCAAATAAAATGAAGTCAATCATATAGAGAACATTGAGGCTAAAAGGCATACATGTACATATATACAGTCGGGCGCGGTTCCAACCATTCATTTTTTTAACGTTTAGCGTTTATCTTAATATTTAAGGGTTTGTCTTTAGCGTTACACGTTAAGCATCTAACGCGTAGCGTGAATGAGTTTTACCGGTTGTCGTTAAGCGTTTTATATGATGGGTTGGACTGCACATGTAGGCCTACATAAATACTGAAAGACATTGTTCATATAAAAAATGGAAAAGAGTGTCTTGTCGTAGCTATGATTTACCTTTTTATATGTAAACTCACGGCTCATTTCGCGTTTCAGCCCCAGATATGCTTTTTAATTAACTTCATTAGCTCTTTCATAAGGTTTAATCCAGCTGAATTATCGTAAACCGGTTTTATAAACATATTTCTTTTAATATCTTGTGATTTTCATATATGCTTTTTTTCAAAAGATGCTATTTTGTCATAAAAGTAGTGATACATTGTAATAACATTATTTGCTTTAATAAATGCAATACATGCAAGAAAAAGTGGAAAAAAAGATACAGGATACGAAAAAATGTGCAAGCACAGTGGTAAATGTATGCATAAACAAGGGGCACAAGCACTGCGTTTGTCCCGCTCGATGCTCTCCAGACACGCATGGAGCTATTTTCTGCAACAGCCGAATATCCTCTATTACGATCTTATTTTCTGACGGCATATACATGTAAACGTAATCTTTAGCAATATATCAGACGTTCGCGTCATCTTATGCCGCGATATATATCTGCATTTGATATTGTACAAAGGCCCGCCCTTTTGACGCCGTTACAGCGTTTCCAACGCCGTTGACGAAGTATTCGAATGTATGAAACGACCATGTGACATCATGTGGCGTCTTACCGAGTGAGTTTTACCATTTTTATTGCTGAATTTTAAAAGCTAATGTTTTAACAAAAGCGGTCAATGGTCATTGGGCTCGTACTGTTGGTGTTTAATGGATAAACCTGCGTTTTACAGTTACCATCTTGTTGTTTATGACTATACCATATAGCGATAAACAGAATACAAGTTGCTCTTTATCGTTATAATATTCAAATGATATCTATTCAGACATTACATTTTAGATTATTCAATGTTTATTCAAGTTAGGATGTGAAATGTCGAATTTGCATCTTTTCCTCAAAGCTAATGACAAAAGAAAAATTGACCATACCTTAAATGACCTTCGGTTAAAGAGCAAATATGGCTTGACAACCATAAGAAAAATCATAAAGACCCAAAAATGTCTCACACTGAAGCAGAATAATGGTTTTGAGCACTAATGATAACCTGTCCGTTTTTGTCAATTGCAGTAGTCAGGATAGGTCCCCTCCCTTTCGATTCAACAACATGGCATTATTGAGCCACACAATAACACGCGGCTTCTAATGATGTCGGGTTGAGAGAAAGGGATGAAATTTCATACCTTTCCCTAGTCACTACTTTGTCAGAGTAGGGTTACAACCAACAAGGAGGCCCTCAAGGCAAGATAGTCTAGGACCAAGAATAAAAATGGAGGAGTTTGTGCGGAGTAAAAGGCGAATGGTTTGCAAACTCATGCTGGTATGTCTTAAGGCAGATGCTAAAATTTTGAAAACAAGTAAATTTCGCCTTATGGTGCGTTCAGTGGGACTTTGCGTCTGCGTCTGCGGAATTTAAATTGCTATAAAACTTAGAAATCCCTGCGGAATTATTACCGCTGGGTTCACTATGTTTTATACCAATCTCAATTCCGCAGACGCAGACGCAAAGTCCCGCTGAACGCACCATAATACCATAATATACATTAAATTGAATGTACATTTATGTATGTATGTACGTATGTATGTATGTATGTATGTATGTGCTAATGCTTTTTCGGTATATAAATTTAGCTTTATCAAATTAGCTTTATTCAAGTTCCTTCTGCACTTACAAGTTCCAGTAAGGTCCCGATTACATACAATATAGCTTGAAGCAATTTCCTTTCGATTGAAGTATTATATAACCTGTCGATCTTGGATCTTAAATAATTTATCATTCATCATCCCCTGCATGATTTGACGTTTATCGCTCATCGCCAGTTGCAACAATAACCGCCAGTTGCGAACAAAATTCGTGCTCAGCTATGTATCAACCAAGCGATATCAACAAAAAATATATCGATGACTTTTATAGCTAATGTAAATCGCTTCTATGTATTCATAACATTATAAAATCACAAGGATCGAGCGACAGGATTTTCCCTTGAAATTATTCTTACAAAGTCTTACGAAGGAAACAGTGGAAATCCCAAGTACCGATGAGAATCGCTCACTCTATGTATTTTCATATCAATTATTTGTCTATTTATCAATTATTTGATTATATTTCAGAAACGCTGACAATGCTGTATCTATATAAGATAAAGACAAGGCTATGCTACGGTCTGCTTTTAATTATGAAATAATAGATATCACTTACCGCTTGTATGCATCCTACGAATCGGTTCGGCGGTGCTGCGACTTTTGGATCCATCATCATGGGTTCACATGCGTTTGCCTCGACGTCTCCCATGGCTCTGCTTCTTTATCTCTGTATTTAGAATCGATCTTGTTATTTAAGTAGAATACAGAATCAGTTTTTCAGCAGTCTGAGAACGAATTTCGTGATTTATTTTGTCATTGAAAAGTCCAGAATCAATAGTTTTGGTTCATATTTAGTTTCAGGGTAGATCGTTCACTTGTTAATGTAATGAATTAACTTTCATGAAGGAATAATTGGACTAGATATATATTAAATAGCTCCATAGCAAGGCACCCCACCTCCAAAAGCCATAATCAGTTTTTCAGCTGGCCACAACTTATTGATTTTGTGCAGTATATGTTTTTTGTCAAATGCTGTCAATAGTCGAATAAGTATACAATGATCGGTGCGAAGTGTATTGTTTACAAATACTTCGCTATATGATTATTCAAATCGTGAAAATAAGTGCAAAGTATTTCTTAAGAGTTTTTTTATGTTCTTTGTACGGATACATATTATTATAAGCGCTAAAATCATGCACATAATTTAAATAGTTTATTTATGTTGCTTTATCTACTTGCATACACAATAGAATATCGTTTAAACATTGAAACATATTTTTTATAGATTCTATATGATTCTATTAGGGACATTTCAATGTGCTTGTTGTCTGGAATCATGTGCATGGTTCCAATTCTACCCTGTCTGAAGTTTCGTTGTAAGGACAGATCATTGCTATGAGCAAACAGTGATAAATGAAGGGCACCCCACGAAATATTTTTCAAAAAGTTGTTAAATCGCCTTAAAACAACATTATAAGTATGAATAACAACAAATTAACGGTTTTTGAACATTCAAATTTTGCAAAAAGGTGTTCCTTTTTTCCAAGCCAGCTGGGCTGTTTTTCCTTTTCTAGCCGACTTGGAACAGAAAAGGAACACCTTTTGCAAAAAATGAAATGTTGAATATAACTAGATTACCTATCATATATTGTAAATAACACTTTATTATACAATTGCATGCAGTTTTGATTAATTTTGAAATCATTATTATCAATATCTATTATGAAAATGAGGAAATGATCCAAAAAGGTGTTCCTCAATCTGCTAAAATCTCCAAGCTAGAATGAATTTCCTCAAAATTTCCAAGCCAGCTGGAATTTGGTGGGGAACACCTTTTTTGGGGAACAGCTCGTGAAGTGCTCTTCATAAATAAACCATGTTGAAACTATTATCACTTTTACGGATAGTGGGGGAGGGATGCCTTTAATTCTTTGCCAAACTTACTCGATCGACATAGAATCTAATACAATGTATTTACATAGTCTATTAATCATTTATTGTTACGAAGGACAACAATTTTTTGTACATTTTTGTAATAATGGTTGATAAATGGCTCATTTTGATACGCTCTACTAATTTAGACTACTTGCAGCCTTTTAGAAGACACATGCACAGTGGAAAGTGTAAAAAATGAGGGACTGCTGAAAAACTGATCATGGCTTTTGGAGTAGGGTTGCCTTGTCTCGACCCATTTTATCAATATTTTACCGACTCATTTAGTAATTAAAGTTAAACCATACCATGAACAAACAAGGAAGTATTTGTGAAACACGAAAAGGCCCCAACCGCCCCCCGATTCCAAGGGGTATTTACTATCTCGTTTATGCCCATGTTTCGAAAAACCGCTGTTTTTGGACATTTTGGCAATTTTCGGTCATTTCCAGTGGCTGTCAAAAGGCACATCTACAGGCGAAGACCTTTCATATGAGCCTATTCCCAGGTCTCTACGACCATACGTTACAAAGAAACAGCCTGGAAAAGCTCATGTTTGGAAAAACCGCTTATTTCTGACATTTTGGCCAATTTCGGCCATTTTCGGTGGCCGAACCTGGCCGAAACTGTCAAAAGACACATCTACAGGCCAAGACCTTTCATATGAGCCTTTTTCCAGGTTTCTACGACCATCCGTTACAAAGAAACAGCCTGGAAAAGCTCATGTCTCGAAAAACCGCTAATTTCGGACATTTTGGCCAATTTCGGCCATTTCCTGTGGCCGAACCTGGCCGAAACTGTTACATCTACAGACCAAGACCTTTCATATGAGCATATTCCCAGGCCTATACGACCATTCGTTACAAAGAAACAGCCTGGAAAAGCTCATGTTTCGACAAACCGCTGATTTCGGACATTTTGGCCAATTTCGGCCATTTCCGGTGGCCGAACCTGACCGAAACTGTGAAAAGGCGCATCTACAGGCCAAGACCTTTCATATGAGCCTATTCCCAGGTTTTTACGACCATCCGTTACAAAGAAACAGCCTGGAAAAGCTCATGTTTCGACAAACCGCTAATTTCGGACATTTTGGCCAATTTCGGCCATTTCCGGTGGCCGAACCTGGCCGAAACTGCCAAAAGGCACATCTACAGGCCAAGACCTTTCATATGAGCCTATTCCCAGGTCTCTACGACCATCCGTTACAAAGATACAGCCTGGAAAAGAATCGATGACAGACAGACGGACAGACGGACGGACGGACGGACGGACGGACACCCCGAATCTATAGGCCCCCAACCTTTGGGGTTGGGGCCTAATAAACTATCAACCTTGAAACGAAATATTATTGTCGAATATGCCGTTTTTATATTTTTAATGTTAAAATGAATCACGAAATTCGTGTTCAGACTGCTGAAAAACTGATTCTGTATTCTAATAGAATATATTCATTTATAAGAAAGAGATATTACAATAGAGCGACAACAAAGGTTAATAAAAGTGACTTTCAAAAGAACATTGAATCAAAGGAGGCGTTGCTTAAAAATCGAAACTTTCATTATTTGGAGTATGATGTAGACATGCAAGAATGTAATTAATAAATTAAGGATAATAAAATCGAATATAGAAATAGACTACATATTGAATCAAAAGAACGATTTGGTTATATCGATACACGATTTCCTGCCATTTGTTAAACGATGTCTCTCTATCTTTTAACTCTTGTTGGTGCATAATTATTTCAATAAGATCCTAGCCACATCGGAAGCTTTTTCCTTTAACAAAATGTTTCCCAATTTGAAAAAAAAACGCACTAAATGGCGTCACACGTTACATATATTTGATATTAAGCTGCGTAAAAATAGTTCTCCAATTATGCTACATAAAACCACTTAGCTTCGCCAATAAGTACCACCCAAGCCCCCTCCCCCTCCCCCAAATCCATATACGTAACCAAAAAAAAACACGTTTTAATCTTACCACACTATCTAAATACTCTTCAATGGCTCTAATAAGTTAGTATACTTATTATTTATATCACTATCCGTTTAAAACTACCGCAATCTTTGGTTATCCAATAAGATTATTCTATCATCTTAATCCATCGGTTCCACTCACAATAGGCTTCTCATATGCTATCCTACTAATGAAATTCTAGCTTCTGAACCTAATATCGTTTTTGATAAAAACAATTCAGTTAGTAAACATCGAATTTATGCTACGGATATACTGACAGCCTTTTTCCCACTCAGCGCATGACATTTACTGAGAGCACAGGTTTAACGTAATGGAGAGCTCTGTTGACTTGTAAACTTCCCAGTGTGTTATTAATTTAAGTTCTCAAAATGTTAATCCAACATTCAAACTTTGCATGTTAAACCTCCCCTGAGGCAGATATAGAATATAAACTGTACTTGAAATTGGGCCATAAGTGGAGGAATATTCTACTTGAATGTGATATTTTGCCTCATTTTCTTCAGTCTTTGAAAAGGGGGATTAGATTCAGTTGCGTAAAACGGTTCTTTAATAATAATAAAGGTCAGTTTCTATTCTTATGTGAAACGAAGTGAAATGTGAAATTAGCATGTTATTGCCTAGGGATAAATGCTATGTATTGTTGGTAAAATGCACATTCATATAAATGCGTTTATATTTATGTATGTATTTATGATAATACTATATAATTGCACATAATCCAGTGGACCAATTCGCGTACACATGTGTATGTAAACATTTGAATTGTTATTTAACTTTATGTAAGACATGCTTTCATTTAGCTAAACAAATTATTTGCATCAATTCGTGTTTTGTTAATTTGAAAGTCATTCACTAGACCTAAACAGTGCGTCCACTCGACATGACGTTGGGCGTTTAAGGAAACCTATCAATTGGTCCTAATTTCAGACGTTTATTGTACCCACGCCGTGACAAACTCGAACTTGATGGGTATTTTTTTAATCAAACTTTATGGCGAAAATAACGTGATGAAAACAGTGTTGTATGAGCAAATTACACTAGCATTTCGACGTTGCAACTTTGATAGAACGTCCCGAGGCAGCCGAACGAGGCAGCGGATTAAACGTTTATTTAGCTGCATATACATGTACATTACGCGGTCGTAGGACAAAAACCCTCCCGGTCAAAAGCCCTCCCGGCTAAAAGCCCTCCCATTTTTGCAAGGTAGGCTAAAAGCCCTCCCGGTCAAAAGCCCTCCCGGCTAAAAGCCCTCCCATTTTTGTAAGGTAAAAATGAAATATATTATTTTAAAATTCTTTTTTGTATATTTTCAATAACTCAAAACGTGTTAATCATGCTATAACATGCATGGTCAG
>LQRL01015791.1:0-13574 GCA_001703475.1 Hydroides elegans | reverse complement strand
ACATAATAGCATGAAATGTGAGCGTCGAAAGCGAATGCAAATATTACGATCAAACATCAAGATTTACATGCTTAATATTCCATGCTTAAATTCCGTATCCTTTTTTCTGAGTGATATAATCATTGAATCACACGATTAACATTGAAGGTTTTGAAATTTTTAATCCGTCTGTGTATCAATTTCGATTTGTGCATGTTATTTTCAATAGTTTATTGCATCGCATTATTTAACATTTTTATCGTATTTATTCAACATTTACTATATCGCAGTTATATTGCATTATTTATGTGATATTTAAATAGTCAAACAGAATAACTATCGCATAACAAAACGTTTTACACCAAATTCACATAATTTCTTTAATTGAAATTATAATTTTACTCAATTTACTCCATCTAAATATTGTTTGCATCAGTAAAGCATTGACTGTCTTTCAAAATTAGTAGACGCAAGATAGATGCAACTTCCTTTGATTAATCAATATTGTAAGATGCTACCCTCGGCAAGTAATTAATCGCATGAATAAACAATGTATGTGTTTTATAAGACAGTCTCTCGTTGCTGGTCAGTTAACTTATCTCGTGGGACTTTGACAGAAACGGTTTTATGACATGTGTATAAGGCAACAAAAGACTAAGCGGTCTACAATCACATTTTTGCTGCGTTTTATAGGGACATCCTGTTTTTGTGGTGTTTAAGATAAATGAATGATCTAGATTTGCTTTTATGCTCGATTGTTACATAACAAAAAACTTGTTTTGAAAAATGCATTTGGATTATTAGCGTGTAAACACCACACAATCAACGCACATGCACGCTCAGCTTTTTGAGCCTGGACCTTTAGTCCACACACACAACGTGAAAGGCCGTTTAGCTGACTGCTGCATTATTCCCATTCTGATTTCTGATTATATGTGCTCCCAAATAAGCAGACAAGACTTAAAACTATTAACGGAAAAAATAATGTTCATATTCAACAAAATATCCTGCTTTTCGATATTCAATCAAACTGTTTTTATTCACAGATGACCTGCCATCTAATATTAAGGCAACGTATGTGAAACATGTCCTCTGATATTGTTGAAATGAGTTCATATACAGTATGATGATAGGCAGGAAAAGGGCTGCAACGCATACATTCACCTTCCGTCGAAAACAACCACTGAAAGTCTTGTTAAGGAATAAAAAGATATATTTGAATATAGGTGATCTAGTAAACTTTTTATTCGAAGGAGAATCCTTCATTAATTGCCCATGTAATTAACAATAAATTTCATCGAATTAAATTAGTTACTTTTAAGAGAAATGCAACCTTTTCACAACAATATAATCCATTTTACGAAAAAAGTCTCGGATAAAAGTGCACGATAAGCATTATTGTGCCTTATTATAATGAAAGAGAAGCATAATTTTGACTTATCATTACGAAATTATGAAAGAACGACATTTTTTTGCATTATTATGAGAAGCATTTTTTTTGGCTTATTTTCATGATAGCGATTCGGAGTGAAACCATTATTTTGCCTCATTATCATGTTATTTATTCCAAAAAGGATACTTCTTTTCGTGCGTTTCTTGTACATGATTCGGTAACCGCATTCTCTGCATCGGATTGGATCACGAGCCTTGATTTCGTTTTCATGGTGGCATTCTGGGAAGAAAAAAAGTAAGATATATTCTTTTATGATGGAAATACATGACAATCATCAAGAAATGAATATGTTCGAAGTAGGGCTGGGCAAGGTATTTTGCTATTAAAGTTAATACTGGATCCCAAAACATAAGCTCTGAAATATTCGTTTACATATATAGATATTTATCAAGTCTTAGTCAAATAGTCCCATTAGTTTAACATAACACATTAATTTGTAAGTTTACGTCTTTAAAAAAAGCATTCATTACAAACAGTCGTATTGGGTATCGTATACTTCTTAATATATATTAAGAATGCATGATTAAATTCGTTATCGACGTATAAAAATATAGATTCGCGAAGAATGTACGAAATGCCTCACCACCGCATATATAGATCATAGTAGATGTTTTCATTTCTGGGCCATCTGGCCTTGGTGTTTCCATTCCCCTTGGAGTATCCATCCTTAAATATGACACTGAAACATAATTTATAACCATTTATAAATAAACATACGATAAACAAGGCTGTTATTTTAGATTACGAACAAGCGTAAAGTGTCTGCTATAAATTCGCCACCAAAAGTAGAGCAAAATCGACCATTATAAGGTACATTTGCACACAGGAAATTTTAATTGAGCCTATAGCGCAGTCTTTAAAATAATTCAATCATATAGCATGCACCATCATCATTCAGATATAAAATTGCGTGCATATAATTGACTTCAAGATTTTGTAAAGATATAATATTTATAGAAAATTGTGTTTAGATCAATTTATGTCGTCGGGTAGCACATGTTATTGTTAGTAGGCATGACAGACAAAATTTCAAATCATGGCTCCTTGTGTAATCAAATGGGAGCACCACATTTACAAATCAGGCTGAAACATAAATAATCTATACTTTCATTGTTGTTAAACATCATACAAAGTTTGTCATGATGTTTAACGATTTTTTGATGATAAAATTATTTGTCAATTTATGGTCATATTTAATAATTTGAGGTTTGAATATTGATGACTTTTTAAAAATCATCAATCTTGTCTCCATTCAAAACACATGAACAAGGGTGCATATTTTGCACAATAGCAATGAATCTGGACATATTTCGTACATAAAAATATATATGACTGAAAACTATAATGAATTTCGGAACTTTTGAAATAAATATAATTAAATATTATTAGCTCTATATAGAACTGCAAAAAGTCAAAGATGGGGTAACTTCACATGGAATTTACTATATGAAGGAGTGCTTGCCTCAGTGGTGCATCAGTGGTCAAGAGATACCTTATTATATATTCTATCATTATCCCAGGTTAGATTGATCCAATTTAGCGGCGCTTTACAGCGCATCAGGACGAGAGCTACCTACCCTATTATCTTTTTAGAATCTCATATTATCGCCCACCATTTCTAACGCTATATTTCTTGAAATAATTCATTTCTACATATATTCTATATTTTTAAATATTCATATTATTATGAAAAGTTGAAAGTTGTCAAAATATTTATTTTGCTTGACCTTGGATCTAATATTATGTATAAGTATTTCATGACCGTCACAAAAGTAAAAACCTACACAAAAGTTTATTCAAGTAAATAAATGTTCATATTGATAAGATATTGTTCCTGTTATTTTCTTTCATGAATATAAAACAGACACTTTAAGATTAGACTCTGTCGCTTATGTTTTACGCTGTCGCATAGATTAAAAAATATATAACGCAAAATCGTTGGAAATGCGCCCGCTATGGCAGATGGAAAAATGTATATAAATACCCTAGGTTACAGGTTTTCTCATTCGAATACCTTTTAATGAAGGATTATACATATGCAACGTCAAGTTTTGAGTTTGAATTTAACAAGAGTTATAGTTCTTACTCGGTCTTTTTTCTGAGCGATAATGTTCCCGTTTTTGGTGAAATTCCGACAGGGTTTGCTCACAAATTTATTGGCGAAATTTTTATGGGTGGAATCTAGAGCCGTATTAGGGAGACATATTATGGGTGAAATCTAGAGCCATGCGTATCGCTCACTGCCGAACGGGATATTTTCCTTCTGTCAGATTTCACAGAAGGAATGTTCCCGTTTTGGGCATAATTTATAGGATGATTTTTACGAATACGGGTGTAATTAAGAGAAGGAAGTTTTCCTCCTCACAGTTGTGAGGCGGAATGTTCTGCAATTTTGTATAGACTGAAAAAGTACTTTGACAAATCCGTTAAATACATTATGAAACCTAATTACACAAAAACATAATAAGTTTAACTAAACATTTTATTGCAATTGTATTACGGAAATAAATTTCATGGCCAATCAAAATGAGATCATAGCGTAAATACCATCTAATAAACAAAATAAACACTTATATTCACAAATATTACTCTAGTCCAAATAAAAACGAAATGATACTGTAAATGTAAAGCAAATGAATTACCTGTAATATTGCAACTAAAATAAATGTAAATAAATGTAAAAAGCCACAATTTAATTGAAATAATGACTCATTCAAGCGTCATTTGCAAATCAAACGGCACAAAATGAAATAATCCACCCAATCACGGATTGGCGAGTCATTAACATATGATATTAATATTGCATAATGAAGAATAACCAAGTACTGAAATAAACATTATTTGATATCGTTCGTAGGCATATGAATAAATCTATTGTTACAGTCTTGCGAAAATAATCAGACGTCTAAAACACATGAAACAGTAATCGAAAGTTCCATAAGCTAAGCCGGCAACTAGTTACACTTTTTCCTTTCCATTTGTTCGCATTTTCCTTCGGGCGTACGAGATTCCCTCGGTGATGGCGCTGTTGAGGTCCTTCTCTGACGGAGGTTTGAACTCCTGACCGTTGCACCACGCGTGCGAATACCCTTGAAAGGCCAAATTATATTCTATTTAGACGAGACCCTTTTTCGTTCTTATTTTTCACAACCAATTCCATGGAAAATTTGTCTTCGACCAAGTATAAGCTCCTAATTTTCATTACTTTTGGGACTTTTTGATTACATGCCATGGCAGGTGGTAGGTATTTTCAAATAGAGTTTTCCAGTGAGAACAGGTACGTATGACGCACACATATCTTATTGTTTCGTCTTATAGTAAGCATTTTCATAACTTATATTGGTACATACAATTTGAATAGCTTGATTCTTAAAATCTAAAATGATGCTTACGTACCTTTTTATAACTTGGATTTTCTCAGGACACAGGACCGGACGAATGTCGTCACCCTTCCTGCCCTGCCGATGCCCTGACCGCGGGATTGGGCCAGTTCTATGAAAAGTAACTCAACCAAAAGTTTGCGTGCGACATAAACTCCAGGGTTGCTGTCTGTGCGTGCTCGTCGTATGATTGTGCGCAATTTGCTTGCGTTTACTTCAATGTCGCAGCTGGACAGCAGTCGGATCGTCTGAAAATACATGATACGAAATACTCTAGCATTAGGTCAATTTTAAGGGGTCAAACCCGGGATATGTGGCTTATATATCTGAGATATATGTATGTTCCTCACCACATGCCACACATGAATCTGAGTATAGGAGTACTTCCTGATGAGTGCTTCCTGATGAACAACTTTATGAAACAACAATTCAGACTAACTTCTACAATATCCTACCACCTGTATTTGAACTCAAGCCTCGAACAGCTGTTTGACGTCACTGAAAGTCATAAGCTTTATAAACATATATTTATGAAACGAATACTTCTATAATTACTGATGTAACGACATGTGGACTTAGAAAATACCTCTTTCGGGTTCTTGTTCGCTGGAATCGACACCATTTTGGCCTCATTTAGTTGAAGCTTCTGAAACATACCAATATTCAAATCAGCATATAGAATAGATTTCTGAGTTGCTAACGGTTCTGAGTCACTTCTTATTTGGTTATTTATATTTGTTATAACTCTTAACTCTTTATATCGAAACCGTTGCGTATGTGCTTGTGAATCTATTTATATTTAACAAGGGTAATTTGTAGTATGCTTTAAGATAATAAATTCACATAATCTTTCAGGCAAAAAAATACGTTATATCCTATCAAACTGTGGTCGAACTCGTGAAAATGCTAAATGCCGAACATTTCCCTTGTTCTAAATCTGCATAGAAACATACGAACGATTACAACAACACAAAATCATCGATTTATTAGGTAGTATACTTACCCTACTGCAGTATGCCTTCTTTTGTGTTGGTGTGAGTCCCTTAAGTCTAGGTGACCGTCTCAACGGACTGAATTTGCAGATATTCTTAGGTGTGATCGGGGTCTTCTCTGCAAAAGTGTGACCTCTAAAGGAGATGGGTGCTACGGCAAACCAATAAACTGGATTATAAGTTTCTGTCCATTTAATTTGCTTTATATTATTGGTCTTAAGTCGCAATCAAAACTGTAACGTAACTCGCACATATGAGCGGGAGATCGATAATCTTTTTATGGATTGTCAGAAACCTATATACTGATAGTTTCATCTTTATATCGTCTAGATCAGGCATTTTGTGCAATGAATAATTGATTATTGGTATAGAAAGCCATTTTAAAACAAATTAACACATTTTAAATCAACTCAATACCTGCATGTTCATGGGGTGTGTTTCTCGTCACATCACTGCCTTGAAGTAAACCCAGATATGATATCTGGCCTGTCTGCGAGGTATCCTTTAACCTAACATAGAACTATTTCACTATAAATGCATATTAAGACATAAATGTATTTTCCTTCCTTTAACTGGATATTTATCAATCTTTCTGCGAGCCTCAATGCAACAAAAACCACATTACTTACAAAACGGGCAAACCCAGTCCCATGTTCTACCAACAGAAATCGTTCTTGTTAGGTTCAAAGCTCTAGTGTAGTCACTCCTAAAACTAGTTTATCCAATTCGATTCTTCTTCAATCAAATCAAAGGGTCGTTTTGCTAAAGTCGTAAAATATGTATCATATTGGCTGAAAACCAGGTTCAAGGGTTAGCTTTTTGACTCACGTTTACGTAATATGAACGGCCTTCTTCTGATCTCAGCACAACATTTCGCATATAGGATTGGGCTTTATGGCTTGTTAGTATCCTGAATGCCTCAACTACCTCAGGCGGTATGTCTGCTATATAAAAATCACACATTTATTTCAATTACTCTAAAGAATCTTGTGATTAATACTTTTCAGCAGCAATCCCCCCCCCCAACCATCCGATGATTCTTAATATCAACATAGTCCTTGCCATACTATAGCTTTTTTTTGCAAAGTTCAATTGGGCTTCATAGACTACAGATATCTATCGGTCTCACTTTACCCTATTTGAGATATCTTTAACAAAATTAGAAATATAAAATACGCGTGCTTGTTTGCTCATAATGAGATTATAAGTGTTAATAACTCACGTGTTATCTGACATGACGTCACATCAAGGGGTGAAGTAGGAGGATCATCATGAAGAATTTTCCAGGAATCACTTACTATGGCCGATGTGGTGAAGGATGAGTTGTTATTATGATCACTTGTCACTTGAGTGACTGGGACTATTGGTGTGCTTGAAACTACAGTTTTAATGTTTGTATCGGGATGTTTTGTTCTCTCACTGGAGTGTGACACCGGGCTTTCAAAACAGTTCAATGAAAAATTGGTTTCGGTTGCGAGGGACAAATTGGGTTCCTTTCGAGTGTTCTCAATAGGGACATATCTTTCGGCTCTTACGTCGCTCGGATTTGTTTCGATTGGAACTGTTCTATCAGTCAGAGCGTCGAATTGGTTGTTTAGGATGGGATCATTTCTATGGCCTGAGACATCGGCCCGGTTGCATTCGATTGGTTTATTTTTCGCGGCTAAAGAGCTAATTTGACTAATTTCGATGGGGTAAGTGCTAGGTTGTAAAGGGACTGAGTTGCTTTGTTCTTCCAGACCGTTTAAGATGTCTCCAGCATTGAGGTTATTCGGGTCTGTGTTTGTTTTCTTTGTTTTCACTTTTTTAACGACCGGTTCTTCCTGCTCTCTACTTTCACGGGCGCGCTCTGTCAATTTAACTTTTCTTTTACCAGACTTTGTGGCATTTGGATCAAAACTAAAAAGTTCCGGTTGAGGGACATCTGGTATTGTTTCCAATTTGGACAGAATTTTTCTTTTGTGCTTTGTTGGCAAAGGAGGTCAAACATTTTTCGTCATCTGAAAAAAAAACAGTTTAAATGTATAATCTGATTACCACTAAACATTATAACATCTTTCATTTTATTTGTGATTATATTTATCACCTCTAGACTTTCAAATATCGAAGAATCATCTGCAGATAGAAAAATTGCTGTTTTAGGAAGTTTCAGCCAAATTCGGCCGTTTTACGGTAACCGAATGTCGCCGAACAAAGATACAGCCTGGACAATAATCGATGACGTACGGACGGACAGACGGACACTCAAAATCTATAGGCCCCCATCCCTTGGGGTTTGGGCCTAACAAGTTTACATAATCTTCCGTTCGAATGGAAGTATTTGTGAAACACGAAAAGGCCCTAACCGCCCCCAGATATTGATTATTTCTTATATGATCATTTTTCGAAAAATCACAACTTTTTAGTAATTTAACCAAATTCAGTTATTTTTCCAGGGTCGAACCTGTCAAAAGTCACATCTACATATCCAGACCGTTCATTTGAGCCTATAACGAAGTATCTATGACATTCCGTTCAAAAGTTCTAGCCCGTACAAGCTCATATGTCGTAAAACCACTGTTTTTGAACATTTTGGCCAGATTCGGCCATTTTCGGTGGCCTATTCTGGCCAACATTGTCGAAAGGCAAATTTACACACCTACACCTTTCATTTGAGCCTATAACCAGGTCTCTATGACAATCAGTTCAAAAGTTTTAGCCAGTACAAGCTCAAGTCTTGCAAAACCGCTAATTTTGGGATATTTTGGCCAATTTTACAACTTCCGGTAGGGTGTGTTTGACCGAAATGGTCAAAAGACACATTTACGGACCGAGACCTTTCCTTTGAGCCTATAACCAAGTCTCTATGACCTTCCTTTCAAAAGTTCTAGCCCGTACAAGCTCATATGTCGAAAACCACTGTTTTTGGACATTTTGGACAAATTCGGCCATTTCCGGTGGCCTATTCTGGCCAACATTGTCAAAAGGCACATTTACACGCCTAGACCTTTCATTTGAGCTTATAACCAAGTCTCTATGACCTTTCTTTTAAAAGTTCTAGCCGGTACAAGCTCATATGTAAAAAAAAACACTGTTTAGGACATTTTAGCCAAAATCGGCCATTTCCGGCTGCTCATTTTGGCCGACATTGTCAAAAGGCACATCAACACGCCTAGAACTATAGACTCAAAGCTCAATTATGAATCACATATACTGACCAAAATAAAGAAAGCCAATCAAACAATGGGAATGATCAGAAGGGCATTTACTCATCTAGACGGTGAGATGTTTCACTGCTTGTTTAAAGCATTTGTTCGAGCACGAGGTGATATGATCGAAACCTACAAAATTCTATCCAACTATAACGAAGAAGTATCTCCATTCCTCCGAATAAATAAGAGGAAGCACACTAAAGCTGACTAAACAAAGAGCGAATTAAGATGTGCGGAAGTTTTCCTTTACAAATAGGATCGTTAACCTGTGGAATCACTTGCCAAACGAGGTAGTTAATGCTGAAAAACTGATACACTTCGAGATAAAACTCGAGAAATTCTGGGCAGGATGTGCCTTTAAGTATGATGCAAAAGCCGGTCTTCCTTGCCATGCTCACAAATACTAAATCATATAAGACAAGGATCTGGATATAGAGGTCCAAAAGACCTGCGTCCAGAAGAGTTCCTGTAAGTTATCATGTAAGAACCTTTCATTTGAGTCTATAATCAAGTCTCTATGACCTTTCATTCAAACGTTCTAGTCCATACAAGCTCAAATTTCGAAAAACCACTGTTTAGGACATTTTGGCCAAATTCGGCCATTTCCAATGGCCTAAATTGGCCGAAATTGTCAGAGGCACATATACACACCAAGACCTCTCATTTGGTCTATAACCAAGTGTCTATGACCTTCCATTTAAAAGTTCTGGCCCGTACAATAAAGGGATGACCCCAACACTATAGGCACCCAACTTTGGGGCCTAAAAAGTTCTACCCCGTGCACGAAAGCGATGACATATGTAAGGACGGACAGACAGACTAAAATTTCTTTAATCAGAAGATATTTTCACGCATTAACAAACTGTTTCGCCACTGACATGATCAAATGCATTTTCTTTATTTTTAGTCTTGCTATTCATTTTGTTACGCTACTCAATGTTTTTTGAGATATAGATCCGTCTCATAGTTTAAAAATAGGGATAACATTATATTCTACAAGATCTATTAGTGATGAAAAAGTGCACTTCTTAAGGCGAAATAGTTTTTTTTTTACCAAATGAGATTCAACGCTTACATTCTCATTAAATAAAAGGACACAACAATCAGCAAATATCACTTTAAAAGAATCAGGGAATGAGTAGTTTATTTCCATTTTTATATTTGTATAAAAAGCCTTTAGAAATAACAAAATGCCGATAGAAAATAGACAAAGTGTGGGCGATAATACAGGCAGGTGTTCATTAAACTTTGCTGAACGGACTTGTTTGAAATCGGAACCAGTTTATGCTAAGTCGCCATTTTGTGAACACTTACTGAAATACATATGTACATCTCTTCACTACACCTACGATTAAATGTTCGACTGAAAATCTTAATATAAAATATGTTTAACAAAGGCCTTATAAGTCGAGAACTTGATAAATTTTATTAGATTGATAGATAATGATATATTTAGGATGACATTTCCGGGTATTCTTGGTTTTGACCTAATTAAAATTGGAAAGTAATTTGGACCTGGCGGCCATATGCAAGGACGTCTAGGCATTTTCCTTTTATAAATGATCAAATGTAATGCCCAATATATCTCCAGTAATAAAAATTGGCGAGGCCCTATCAACCAGAATATAAATTGAGTAAAAATGGTTGACATATACTGTATTATTGTTGATTACATTGCTGTGTACTTATTTGAAACAAAATTGAATTTCGTATAGAAATTAACTTCCGGTGTACTGAGTAATGGCGACCCACTGGTTCCCATTTTAGTGAAGTCAAAACAAAGATTTTCATACCAATGTCCTTTATTTGAAAATAGGAAGCAACATAATTGTACATCAAAATGGCGGATGGTGTATCGCTGGTACCTATTCAGATAGGTTTGATAAGTGTTACACTTGTTTGGCATAAGAGATTTCACTTGGTGTTAATGCCATTCAGTGGATGAAGAGCAAACATAATCTAAAACTATAAAGCCCGAATCTTGGTATGAGAACTTGTAAAGACTAATGAAAAGTAGACTGATGAGACCTAGTTTCGTGTCTTCAGATATGCTAAAACGGAACGTGCCGCCGAAAAGAAACTTGCACAATATCGATTGGAGCCAGACCTGGGATATTTACGTTATGCGACAACAGAGACGATGACACATAGTTGTGTATGTGTTTTCCTCGTAAAAATGATTTCAACGAAATTCAATTGTTGATTTGGAGCTAGATATTTGTTTCAGAAGTAAAAAATGAAATATTTACCTGACACTTTAATGATGGTTCCATGAAAAAGTTTTTGGCCCCATTTCATCGAAACTGTCTTTCCGGCGACAAATTCATCATCAATTGTAAGTGTTTTATCAGTGTCATTCACCACACTGAGAGATGCGTCTCCGTTAAAATAAATACAAACAAACATGATTCATTTGGAGAAAAACAACTTTAATTCTGGAAAAAAATATCGGAAGTACATGTGTTGGAAACTGCCGGAAAATTCATACGCCTTTTTCTTTATACTACTAATTATTTAAAGTATTTAATAATTGAGGTATTAACAAATAGTACTAATACAATCATAATACAGATATTCTAAACCTTAATAATGTTTCATCAATGAAATATTGATCATTTTTAAGAACTATTTTTTAAGCGATTTATTTTACACAAAATCACTATTGATAACCGCGAATATATTTTTGATCTCAAGAAGGTCAGAGTGCCTCGTTAAATTTAGGTATAAGCTATGAAAAGAATCATTTCAACAGTGATGGTTTATTCAAAGGATAGGATTTACTTAAAAATTTTGAATACCTTGACCCTGTTTATTGTTTATTTTTTTCTTTTAAATCCAAAGTTCATTGATAAGAAGAGCATCCCACGAACTAAAGTGTTGATAACTTGTACGTTATACATTTTTTAACTGGTAACTTTCCAATATGGAATTGAATTTTTTTTTCAAATATTTTTTAACAAAAAAAAGTGTTCTCACTTTTGTAGATAGGTAACTTTATTGCTCATCTATTGACCTAAAATCGGGAAAGGAACACCTTTTGGGAAACAAAATGAAATCGATGTTCGTTTATACATTACCAGTTTTCGATCATATTTCGATCAGACACGTCTAGCTATATGTATCTGAACCTTATTATAATCAATGTTTAAGTAGGTTCGTTAAAATAAGAACATATTAAACAATATCTGACTTCAATTCGTGTAGCTAAAGGCCATTTTTAAAAGAATGTAGCGAGATCAAATAAGAAAAGGGACACTTTTTTGAGGAACGCCTCATGGGGTGCTCCTATTCTAAATGAGGGACCGTGACTCCTAGGTAGGCATATAGGTAGGAAAATATATAATATCTCACAAACCGCTATAATGTATATGCAAAATCTGAATCTATATGGTTGTTTATGAAAAACTGAAGGGGATTTCAAAACTATTTGGCAATACTCTGGAAAGACCCCTAGCACTTTACAGCCTTCTTCAACTAAACTTCAAAAGGTCTTTGCGAAGAAATAAACGGTATGTACAACTATTTAAAAAAAACGGTGGGACAAACTATTTTTAACGACAGGCTCCAAATGAACCAGCGATTAAAATGTGTTGTAGCGCGAGGAAAGTTGAAGTATTTTGTTTTCAACATTACGGAAAATTTGAAATATATGTTACGTATTTGCGTACAGTTAAAAGTTTTTGTAAGTAATATAGTATGTAATAGGCGTTACGTGAGCTTGAAAAGTACCTCACAAGCTGCTCCCCCAAAAAGCTGTTCCCCACCAAATTCCAGCTGGCTTGAAATTTTAAGAAAATTCATTCTAGCTTGGAGATTTTAGCAATTTGAGGAACATATTTTTTTGATGATTTCCTCATTTTAGTAATAAATATTGAGACTTATTATTTCAGCATTAAACATGTTTGTAATTGTATAATAAACTGTTGTTTACAATATATGACAGCCCAGGTTGCTTGGAAAAAATGAACACCTTTTTGCAAAATTTTAATTATCAAAAAACATTATTTTGTTGTTTTTCATACATGTAATGTTGTTCTAAGGTAATTTAACTACTTTTTGAAAAATGTGTCGTTGGGTGCCCTTCAAGCTTCAAACATGAAAAAACGCGATAAACAATCAGACTGCTGAATAGTCCACAAGAAAAAAGAAAGAATATTCAAACCATTCTAACAGGTGAATATTTGCAAGAATAAGAATATAACATGATAAAGATATAGAAGATATTACTTATAAATCAGGAGTCAAAATGTTAATGTACAATGAAACTAACGTTACAATGATATATTTTACACAAAATTGTGGGATCTTATGCAATGAATTGCATATCAGAAATAAGTCCCTGTTCATACCAACTTACTCATTGATGTCATATCGATTTTTTGCGAGAATAAATCAACGTCACCATATAAAATCTAGTGGTGGGTTGGTCCGAACGTGGGCTTTGTCCGGTCCGTCTGCGAAAAAGGTCGGTTCGGTTCTTCAATTGCTCTAAACACAGATAAATGCTAATGATTGGTCCTATGCAGTATTGTTCTATTTACATGTAAAACATACCTGCAAAATAAAGGGCAAGATATAT